>JANHGB010045275.1:12636-68613 GCA_026283785.1 Coracopsis vasa | reverse complement strand
AACCTGGCCTTGAACACCGCCAGGGATGGAGCATCCACAACTTCCCTGGGCAACCCATTCCAGTGCCTCACCACCCTCACATCATCTTTAGTGTGCAAGTGGTAAAATGCTCCTATTCTTGACTTCCAAACTGTGACTAATTTGAGCCATTTGTTCAGTGCTTGAAACTGATGAGTATACCAACTGCCAGTTTATTATTATTTTTATTATTTTTTTAAACATCACCAACACTAAAGCAGCATAAAAACACAGCAGGGCAGAAGGTTACTGGCACTTGATGTGACCATTAAATCACAAATGGCTTTGAGTCTAATCATCAGTTCATAATGCTCTCCCAAGTACAGCATTCTTAACGCCAATTAAGGAAGAACTGGCTATCAACAAACTCTCTGCTCATATCCTCTAATATGTGAGATATATATATTTCACCTCTATTCATTCTCACACAACCGTTTGGGCCAGAGATTAATATTCTGAGGTAAACCAATGCAAAAATCTTTTCATGTAGAAAAAGAAGCAAGTTTTGGAGATCCCGTTTGCATGAGATAATGGATCCTAACGCTCCTGGACTGCTGGACCCAGCTACTTGCTTGATCTTTCAACAAAGGGACCAAACTGCTTATTTCCTGGACTCAGCCATTCTGATGTATGATCTCCAAAAATTTCTAAGAGGAAAGCCTTACAAGTGTCACAGGGCAAAATTTATAAACCCCATATGCCTGAGGGTTACAGGCACCAGTGTGGGATGCAAAGAAGCATCTAACCAGAGACTGCAAATAGGCTGGAGCCTCTGCTGAAATTAGGTGCTCAAGCTATCTCTTTCAAGAGACAATGGTGCTTCTCAGTGATGATGAGGCTGCTTGGCTTGGCTTTCACATTTGGTTTCAGTTGACCTTACCAGGTAAATAGGAGCCTGAAAAAAATTAGTAAACTAAATATCTGACTGTTGCTGGGTTCAAAGCTTTCTGCAGCTTGAGGCCCATAACCAAATAAGTACACCTTAGTGGGTATTTTGCTGGATATTTGACAGGCTTTGGCAGATGATTTAGCTCCAAAAAGGCTCTCACACTACAGCTTTCCAGGCAGCTATTGAGACACATGAGTGTCTGCAGAAACTCTAACATAATATAAAAGTATATGAAGGTCAGGACTCACAGCAAGTGAGGCTACCTGCAGTAATTTTATTTCAATTCTCACCAATTCCCAGAAGGGATTTAATCTAAAATGCCTGACAGCCATCCCTGTAAATGCGGAACTGACAGCCGTTGCCTTGGTCAGACTACTCCACTTCCTCAGCTCTCTACTGAAATACATGAACACACCATTGCTGATCACAGAAACTGCAGCAGATGTTTTGGTTTGCTGCAAGGAGTGCAAGTGTAGCTTTTTGTCTTTCAATAAAGTCTGAAACTCATTAGGGTAGGGATACGCTGACCATGGGTGTACAGCCAGCAAGGCATCATTGAGTCCCCATCACACTTTACAAAGCTTCAGCTAAACAAACTGGGAACTGCAGATGCCAGCGTACCACAGTGACTATCAGAACAAAACCTTAAATAACCATAACAGTTTCCAAAAAGCCAAATTTTGGTTTTTGTTTATACATGTAACCATCTGCCTTTTTTACCACCAGGCTCTCATTTCTTACCGTTTTTTACATCTGAGGGCTACCTAGCCACTCCAGACACCTGGGCCTCAAATTACTTAACAAATGTGGGTATGGAGGGCCTAGCATACTTGTCGAGGCTTTAATTTCAAGTATTTTTACTAAAAGCTATACCTACCCGTGCATCAGTACTATGTAGGATCTCAAAGCTGTAAAGAACAAAGCAATCCCCCTTAATTTCCTCACGGCATTTCCCCAATTTTACTCTGCTAAATTAATCATACCCTTTGGTATAATTAATTTGAATCCACATTCCCTTACTAAACAACACTTTACAGAGGGACCCTCTCATTTCCTTTACTAAAGACAAGCGCCAAGGACTGGTTTGGTGGACTCTATTCTTGCTGTTCCCCATGATACACTTCACAACAATTAGGTACCAGGATTTTAAGCTCGCTTCTTTTGCTTAGCTCAGAGAACGCCCTCTTCCATGCTAAGCAGGCAGTCCTTTCTCCTGCAGCAAGCTCCAAGTTGTTTAAACACAATGAATGCCAAGCTTTCAAAGAAAGGAAAACACAACCACTTTGGCAGACACAAGGTGGCAAAAATTTTTTAGTTGAATTGACGCATGCTTGCAGACACACATTGTGTATTCCTTTGAAAACAGGTTTCTAACAGCGCATGCTCTGCATACTGAATGGACTACATCTGCCTCTCTAGCACCATGCCCCCATTTTCTGCCCTTTTTCAAAGCTATGGAGTACCTAACCACTTCAAACACACGGCCTAAAATTACACAACATACTTAGGTATAGAGGACTTTAAAATATCTGGAGAATTTTTTTTCCTCCTATCTTATTTATACATTTGAAGTTAAAAAGCAAGTATGGATTAATTATGAGAGTTAAATGTCTAATCACTAAGGTCAGTATTAAGATACCATTTAATCTAAACTTAACCACCAAGGTGCAGACCTAAAGCCAAGTGCACACTAACACGACAGTGGCAATGCTCCTCGGAAAGAGACATAGCACAGAGCTGACAGCTAAGGCAAAGGACGGCTCAGGTAACTTGCTACCCTGCTGGTGTCCTGCTCCATGTTAGACCTGCTAAAAAGCTTCACCTCTCAGGATGCAGAGTACATGGGCTCTGCTCCACTTACCCTTTCTCTTGATTTTAAATATCTGAATGATCACATCAGGGTTACTCACATCCTTAGCTTCAAGCTGTGGACTCAAAACTCAGAAAACCCATTTTCTTTAGCACTGTGCAAGTATATCAACAGTGCATCATTTCCTGGTTTCTGAATACTTCATTTTGAAAGCTACCTGCGTATCTATTCTAAATGAAATTACAGGTTTCTGGCAGCTAATGGGAAGGCCACCCAAAGCAGGGTGTGGTGGTACAAGGGACTCACAACTGTGGACACCACAGGTGGTTGACAGATGGACAGCCCAGCTACAGATGTTGGTACTAGAAAGGCTGAGCTGGGCAGAGCAGCTGAACTTCTGTTAAGCATGAGAGAAGGACACAAATCAAAAGAGATAATGCATGGAAGATTTATCATCCATTTTATGTTGGACTTTGTATGGCAACACTACCTACAGCACTGAGATCTAACTGGTGGTCTGTGAGTTGGGCTTGGCTGGAGGGGTACTTCTCTCCAACACTTTAGAGCTCGGTACTGCAAACTGCTCTGGTAGGCATATGGGCTGAGTCATCAAAAGCTTCTTTTTTAGTCTGATGTGTCACCTTCATAATATGAGTAAAGTATATATATAGCCAATAAATAATATAGCTCTGGGAAGAAACTATATTCTAGTGGGGATAAATCAGGCCTTGCCTTCTAGCTAGAATGATCTTTTTGCCTTAAGTACTTCTTTTGCATGTAACTGTTGGCAACTGTATTTCCATTTCAGCCAGCTTTTCTCATTTTCTTCTGTAGTCAGCACAGTGAAGGTAGAAGGGAGAAATCATGAAGCACAGCACCAAACCACTGAAAGGTGACTGTGAATCAATACACAACCTCTGCACCTCAGCTACTTGCTGAGATTTGTAGTTGTGTAGATTACTCTTACTAGATGATATAGGCTTATTAAAAAAAAAAGATTTGAAATGAATGGAACAACAGTGAAAAAAACCAGGGGAGCAGCAGGCTTCTTTTACACTTCATAGAAGAAAAATGTTTTGATAAAAAAAATAATAAACAGAGCTCATCTTGGATGAAGAATATCTGCAAAGTCAAAATGTAATGGTAAAAATTACATCATCTGTAATCTTTATACCAACTGCTTTTCTTCAAACAACAGTAACACAAAAATGCTATTTTGAGAAGAACTGGTCACTGTATTTGTTTTCCATTAGATATACAATCTAGAATGACTCCAGCAGCTAGCTGGGCATGAACTTTATTAAACCCTGTACCAGTTGCATCAGCCCTAGTAACTCCCTGCCTGTTCTTGCTGCTTACGATATTTCAGTCAAGCTTCAGAGGAACACATACTACTCTGAAAATCCTGACAGGAATTAACACCATTGTTACTCAGACACAAACAGCAGAGAATCTGTGTTTACTAAGCATGCCCAATCTCAGGTGAATACTACATGCTTCTGAGCACACTGCATTGATCTGACCAGTTTCAACACTCAGTCACGATATAATAAATCCCCTTTTCCCTCTTGTAAGAAAAGTCTGGCCTGCATCATGTACAGCATCAAAAAAAAATATTAAAAAGTAAAGGAAACATTGAAAATACAGACTTGAAGACATTGACTATTCTTCCTTACCTCTATTCCTTCCTTGTTTAAGGCATATTCGTCAAAGTTCAATATAGCAGTCTTGATAGTGCGGGGAGGGGGCAACACAGTCAAGCCAATATTAATAGCATTGCTTCGTTTTGAGTCCAGTACAATGATCTCCTGTCGCTTCCCATCTGCAGCAGTTTTCTTGGTAAAGAAGAGAACAAGAATGTTATTTCTCCAGCCTGTTTTATGAAGAAAAAGTCACTCCTTTCACTAATGACTTCCCCTGCTCAAGAGTGATGATACTGAATGTAAATCTAATTCATTTATAGCCATCCAAAAAGCTGAATTCTTCTACCACATTTTTACTGTTATCAGCATGAGCTGCCAGTATTTAACCAGAGCTCTGAATGCAGTCTTGGATGCTGTGCAAGGCAGAGCTAGCCTGAGACACAGGAGTGCCTGCAAGGGCTGGGAACACTGCAGTTTGGGGCAGGAGTCCGTCTGAAAAAAGCCTGAAGTTGTCTCTGATGGGCAGCAGCTCTGCCACAGGGTCAGTACAGTAGCAGCTGGGCAGCTGATGGGCTCTGGGGTTCAATTACCCCTTGGATGAATCAACCCAGAGTGGCCACCGACCCTCTCTCGCCTGTGTGGCTGGATGGGAAACAGACAGGGTGGCTCCTACCTGCCTGCCAGTCCTCTCCTGTGTTATAAATCCAACTTGGGCACTGGCAAAGGAGCTGTAGAGGCCTTTCTGGAGACACTGGTATGGTTTTCTGACCTCTGGCTTCCAGAGGAAGGGTATTCTACATTACTGCTCATGGTATGTCTGTCAAAGCCTTCACAGGTGCAGAACAGTTTCAACCCTTCTGCTTTTTTCAAAGTTTTATTTGAGACTAGACATAATCTTTGGATCTTACCTCCAGTATAAACAACAATGAAAGCACAAATTTTCCATCTGTGCTAAGGATTGGTTTTTAGACCACGAAATCTTTTTCCTCCAGCTCCTCGGGGTCTGCACAACAGTCACCAAGTCAAAACATACCCTACCGTCAGGTCTACATGCTGTTTCTGCGTTGGAAGAACTAAGGTTAGCAAATATGATTCAACCAAAATACCTCCAGCTGTGGGTCAGCTCATTATGGGAATGATGTTCTCTTGTTAAAAAGATGCCTTTTTCTGGCATAGCTCAGTTCCTTGCCTGCACAGGAAGAGGTCTGCTCACCGGTCATAGCACCCTGCCCAGCATGGTGTGTGGCACCACAGCACTTTTATCATACCTACATGATTAATGTGGTACGATGCAAGTTCTGTGTGCAGATGAGACTGAAAGCAAGTGCACTTCACAAGAGCTGGGGACTACCACATGGGTATGACCTCTGAAAGTAATAAGAGGGTTGGGCTTTTTAAAGTTAAACACTTCTGCAGTAAACTGGGTAAGTTTTAGGAGAGCAAAGATAAAATTTGTTTTCAATTTTTACATTTCTGTTCTGTCAGAACTGCTCTCTTATTCCCTTAAAAGCATTCCTGAAGCCTTCTTGAACTTTCCCTTCTTTGAGTAAAAGAGTCCTCTTTTTCTCAGGAGCTACCTGAAGGATCTGAGATGCAACTTCTCCTTTAAAACAGTCATTTCTACTTTCAGGGCCATTAATCACATTTTCAGGACCATAGTTAGAGGTCAAGGCCACATAAAAACAAGTGGGGTTCACCAGAGACTGCTTCCTCTTGAGTCTGTGCTACACTAAGCCTTTTTTAAACTACCGCTTTTTACCTTGCCCTTCTCAGCACAGAATTACACAGCTCCAAAGAATTTATGCAGAAGGGAAAAGGCTGGGGGAAAGGATTTAAATTTAGGCTTCCCACATGCGGTATGGGTAAGTAAGCCTCAAATCTGCAGCTCTGTTTTTAGGTTTGTAAGTCTGACAAGAGAGACATTCATTTGGGGGATATATGATGCTAACCACTGGGATCACTAAGATTGCAACAGCGCGCTTGCTACTTAGCAGTGAGTTATGAAAGACAGATGAGCTGTACAGGGGATGTATGCATGTAGGTATTTTCCAGACCTATAACTGCATATGGAATATAAGATTTTGGGGTAAGTAACTCTTTAGAAACAGGGGCAGAAGAGATTTTAAATCCATTCCGGGTACAACAGCTAAGTTACAAAAAAATCCTTTCGAAATAAATAAAAGGAAGAAGAAATGAGAAAGATTTTACTACTATGAACTTTACCATTCCACTACTAGGAAAAGAACTGCTTTTTGTCTGCAATTAAATTGCACACATGTAAGTGTCTGTTAAAATAAGCTACACCTATTAATTTCTATTGCAATATTAGGTGACTTCGGACTGGGCTTTATAAGTTCATTAACAGAGAATGACTTCAAGTGCTTGAGAGAACCTTGCACTAGTGCCCTTGATTTTATATTTTATTGTGTCAGTATGTAACGTAATCCCTGAACTTTTGAATATTATATTGTTAACTGCAAATGCAAAATGAATTACAAATATATCAGGTGGTACAATTTGTGGGAAACAAATGTTCCTGCAATGCGCTAATAATTACAATGAATTTCGATCTTTACAGGACCTAACTGGCCAGATTCTGTTCTGCTTCCTGGGTAGCCCAAATAGGTTACTTAATACCCGTTATCATCCCACAGAAGGTGATTTGCGGTCTGATGAGCACATGGTCTAAAACAGGCCTCTTTGCTTTAACTAATATAGGAAAATTTAAAATGCTTTTCCAGTGATCATATAAATAAGTAATTATATATAAGCATCAAGTCAGAAATATCTCCTTTATTTACATTTGAAGAACAACCTGCATCTCAGTAGTACAGAAAAAAATGGGCAATCCCTTAATAGCCAGATGGCATTTTTTCCTTAATTTCTATCTCAATTAACAAGGATTTAGCACTATGAATTTAAAATGGAATCACTCAGTTGCCACTGATTTTGTCCAGGATACATATATATAATCTTTTTCAGAAATTCTCGTCCACATTTATGACTTGCCTTGGCATTTATTCAAATTACAACAAATGTTTTCAAAAGGAATATGTATCTAGGCATGTATATACACATGCACATGAAAACATGTGCCTTAATTTTTTCCTTCTACTAGTTTCTATGTCTATGGGCACATGATGGATCACTATATCCCACAGAGTATAGATGAATCAGCAAAACAATACTTTCATGCACAACCAAGGGCTGAGCAATCACGGTTGATTCAGTAGTGTCTGTGTGTTTTCATTTCTTCTCACAGAAAAATAAACACTTTGAAGTGCTTTGTTTGGTGGAGTGAGAAAGAAATAAATGCTAGACTGGCTTGGAGGGGATACCTGACCACTCTTTCTATTCACAAGCATAATGTCATGGTCCCATATTTAGAAAATAAGTGTTCTGCAACTAAAGGTGCTCCACTAACTATAATCATTGTGCAAGTTGTCCAGTGTGGCATAAGTTTTCCCAAAATCAAGAATCTCCCTTCCCAGCCTCCCTTCTCCCCAACTCCCATATTATATCCTACAACTTAAAATCCACTTTATTTTATTGCAGTCTATTGTGTTTAATGAAAAACTTCTCATGAGCCAGGAAGTAGCTGTTTATGGCTGTGTGTTGTGGAAATCACAGTGAAGGATTAGAAACCGGAGTAAAATTGGTTACAGCTGTATGGAACAGCATATGCGTAACACAGAGCCACCCCCGCCCCCACCACCCCAACACATACCCCCTGACTTTGCTTTTCCTCTCATCCTTCTGGACTGCTACTTTTCCGTGCTTCTAGTTCCATCTATTGCTATGAAAACTGGAGACTTGACTTTTGATTTGTTGCTCTGTGCTCTTTTCTTCAGCTGAACTGAGCTGTCAGCCAGACTTTACGATATTATAGAATAAACCTGTTTTGGATTGCAGCCATTGGACAGGAGAAACTAGACACAACGGGGAATGTACTCCCTGGAAATAAACCAAGCAGTCTGGAAAAAGCGAGAGCTATCCTAATTTGAGTGCAATATTCGTACCAAACCTCAAGTCTTTCATTGATCCAGTGGTCTGCTTAATTATTCCCACTCTCACTTGACCTAAGGATCATCTCCCACCCTGGAAGATTTGCTTGTATTCTCCAAAACCAAGCAGGAGCCTCAGAAGTCAGGGTAAACTTCCACTATGGTATTTCTTGGTCACCACTGTCTTCCCTCCAGAGACAATAAGACTTCAATGTCTGTGTAATGGGACAGGGTGGAAAGAGAGCCAAAAGTATAACGTCTCATGCAGAGAGCAGTTATTAGTCTCCAAGAGAAAAGCAGTCACCTAAATCATTCCTCAGACTTGCACTAATTTCAAAGAAACCTGCTCACTCATCTTCCAGCCAGAAGCCAAAAGTTGTGCCAAAGCATCAGGCAGGTTTGCGAAGCAAGTGTGAGGGAGGGAAAATGGCCAAAAGTAGTTTGGGAATGTGCACAGTTAATGACTGCAAAAGTAAATATGTCAGAATTCCAACAATTTAACATTCTATCAAAATCTTGGGTGAGAATAAAAGATTAAGAGTCAGCCAGAGAGATCCATTACAATACTGGCATTTAGCACAAAGCTAAACTTTGGAAATGGCAAATATGTCATCATTCCACATTCAATTCAAGGAATTAAATGTTTTATGGATCTAAGAAAATGCTCTCATTCCTTCCATCTATGAACCATCTGTGGCAGATTTGTATTTACAGGGAGAGAGATGAGGAGTAACACACCACGATGTCACCAGCATTCCTTCCTCAGCAGAAAAGGAATTAGAGAAAGAAACTAATCTCAGCCAAACAACCTATATGTGTTTTTAGAGCTGCTACGCCATACATTTCAGACCTACACGCTTCTATGTCAGGTAAGAACAATGGTGGCAGGATCTATGCAAGCCATCTATGTATGTACCTGTTGTTTGTCAGGTACTTAATGAGGGGCTTGATTGTTCAAATTGCAATGTTTCCATTTGGCCAAGAAGTTCAAGAAGGACTATTAGAAAATTCTGAGTTAATAATCCACACAAGTGACACTGAGAACTTTTACTGTGGGACATCCAGTCTCCCTAGATGACAGCAAACAATAATATACATGATAGATAACACAGATAACAACTTCGCCAGCCAAAGAGAAGTAAAATATTCAAGGTGCTGATGGGTTTTTGTGTCACTATAAAACATATAGGCATACAGAGAAAACATATAAGTGATTTATTTATGTAAGAGAGATTGACATCTTTTACTAGCATTTTAATTGGAAAAAAAATTGCTTCCTTGATACCGATTATTCTGCTTAGAATTTTATGTAGCCATGAAAAGCAAACTTTAAGCTAATAACTTTTTAAATGCCACTTCAAATTCCTATTAAGTGTAACTATAAAAGGCTCCCTTTTGTTGTTGAGTCTAATGTTAAACAGCCATGTCACCCAGCCTTTGTGAATTTATTTTATAACAATACTAAGGAAGAGGGAACCCTAGCTACAGAGGTATTTCCTGTGCCAGCTTCTATCCTAAAATTTGGAGAGCCACATTGTACAAATTAAGGATCTAAAACAGGCCTGTCTGCCAGTATAAAACAAAAACCCAACACCCCTGCAGAGTTTAGCTGTAAACTTGGTCCAGCTGATAAATCGATCCCTCAGAACAAAGCACATGTGTAGCCTCTTTGCAGCAGAGCCAGTCTGGTATTCTAACCTTTCCACATAATGATTAGGAAAATATTACCAAGTGAAGAACTGTCAGATTCACAGATATGAATCATCATGCCATGACCTTTATATGAATGTAACAGAAAGTATTTCAGATTTCAATACCTAGTTTGGCACTCGGCCACAAACAAGCGCTAATGTAGAATGTGTTGGTATTCCCCACCTGAATTAATGTCCCAAAACAGACCGACCTGAGACAGGAGGGAAGCTTGGCATGTACATCACCCTAAACTCATCTCCTAGTTTCAGGCCATGGAATATCATCCATCATAGGCCAAGTGAGAACCAGAATTTTCCACCGTTTTCATACAAACAACATAAATCACGTAGATCTAACTCAGAAGGAATACCAACACAATAGCAAAATAATAACAAGCTGAATACGAGCTGTACCTTTGTGACAGGCAGTTCCTTGGACTTAGACTCAAAGAGATGCTCCAGTTTGGAAGTGTCCACCTTAATGGGTTCCAGTTTCGACCACAGGAATTCTCTGCAGCGTTTGTTGTTTTTACACTGCCACTCAAATGGCCGTACCTCATTCCAAAACAGACGGATGGTTTTCTTCTTCTTTATAAATGCTGGCTGACCCCTAGAAACCTGGGGTGACCCTAAACCCTGAGGAGTGCTGAACAGCGGAGGAGGAGCCAATAAATTAGCAGAGGGTGGAGGTGGAGGCGGACATCCAAACAGCGGGGGAGGTGGTGGAGGAGGCAAACCCAGAAAGGAAGGTGGAGGTGGAGGAGGGGGAACAAGGGAGTCCCCAGGACCCATATCCATGTCCAACACATCTACATCATCCTCCTCCCCCAAGTCTGTAAAATCCATGTCTTTGATTTTAAGTTCTCTAGGATTAGCCATGAGCTGATCCCAGATGTAGTCAGATTCCTTCTTTGGCTGTGCTGGCGTTTTCTCAGGGACCTGTTCACTGATTTCATCTTCAGGCACAGCTGTCCCCTTGGCCAGCTCACCACTGTTGAATTTTTCTGCAAAGGCTTTCACGCTGCCTTGGTTGTCCAGATTTCCAATCTCCATCTTTTTGACGCTTTCGTCTTTGGCCTGCTTTGTGGCCTGAAGGATAGAGATCCTACTGGCTAGGCTAGTGAGTGACTCCTCACTTTCCTCCGTCTCCTTCTTTTCCTCCTTCGCCTCCAGCTCCTTCTCCTCTTCATCCTTGGGTTTTTTGTTATGCGCATACAACATGTCCAGCATAAACCGCTTGTTGTTGAGAATGTTGCTGCACTGTTCATTCACACCAGCATCCTGAATGGTCTGTGACCATGGACCTGCAATCACACACACACAGACAGAAAGAGTCAAGGGGAGGGAGCCAAAGCACCAAGAGCACTCTTTAACTCACCAGAAAAAATGGGGAGACACATGCACAATTATTCTGAAACTGGGCAAGCAGTAGCTTTAAAAAATTTGAAGTAAATGAGAGTGCTGATACATCCGATCTTGATGGGCTGGGAGTAATTCTCAACAAAGGAATGGGAGCTGAAAATAACCAGCATAGCTTGGGAGGGATTTGAACTCCAGAGCAGGCTGCATACCCATGGTATAGCTCTCAGGGCAACTTAATGAGTATAAGTGTAAGTAAGATTTTAAAAGTTATTTCTAGGAACATGAGCACCTTTACAAAAAGAGCTTTGAAAATGGTGCTCACCATCAACCACTGTTACCCTCCCTGTAATATATGATGGCATTGAAAGCCTAATGGCCTTGTTCCCACATCACAATCATTTAACACCACTGCAGTGAAGCTTCATCTTTCTGACTACTGCTTTTCTCAATAATAATCTGCAAAATACCATGTTTGAGACAGCACCATAAATAACAAACTATAGTGGTCAAATTGTAAAAATAAATGATGTAAGTGTCTCTGTGACTATATTTCCTTTAATATAATACTGCTAACCAATGTGGATAGGGTGTCTAAAAAGTATGGTGCTTCTTTTTCCAGTGGGCATCATGTGAAATGATTAAATATGAACAAAGATAATTCTTCACACTTACTGTATTTCCTGTATGGGATTCCTTCTGTTCCCCATAGTCTTTGCACATTTTATTAATGTATTTTTTATAAACTCTATTTCTTAAACACATTTCATTTTGGTTGTTAGCCTGCCTTCTTTGTGGCCCCTTTTGGTTAAACATTTTCCTTTATACCTATCAGTTGCCCTTTCTCTTAAACTTCCATTTTACCTGTGTTTCTCCTCTTTCTCCCCTTCTTCACCTGTTTTAATACTTTAGAGTTTTAAACATCTTTTATGGTTTCCTTCAATGGAGTTGTTTTTTCACTATCTATTCCTGTGCTCTGAGAAGGTGTCCCCTTAGCGAGATCCACATCCAGGGCCCCACAGCTCTCCCTTACCCCTTACACCACATTAAGATGTAGGATGGGTCTCACAGCACAAAGCATATGGACAGCAATGACTCTCACCTAAACCACATTTTAAGATGAGTCCAGAGATTTAACCCCAAACAAAATAAAGACTCCTTTTTCAGCAATGGATACAACCTCCAGAACTGTTTCTTTCAACTTTCCTGAAGAAGGGCTGACTGCTTCCATTACCTGCTTATTTTCCTTCACACCTTATCTATGAGATTTCTTTCTCACCAAGACTTGTGACCTGAGGTAGTTTCTTAGATTTGTCTTTGATGTAGTTTTGCTAGACAACGTGGCAACTCCTTCCCCACACCACAAATTTTACCTGCTAAGCCTCCCCAAGAACTTCCCGCTACTCCCAGCTTTTCCTTCAAATATTTGTTCTTTGGATCCCTCCTATAAATCCCTCATGAACTACCCGCTCTCAGTTTCAGCAGCTGGGATCTTCCATGATTTAACCCCTTTGCAAAACTCCTCATCAAAATTCCCCCAGACAAAATCTCCAGCTTGGGCTCTCCAAGTCTCCTCCATGTGCCCTAGCTGATCAAAGATCAGTGAAGACTCTTGCTACCTTGGTGGCCTCTTCTGCACTCATCTCCACAGGCAAAGTTTTGAAATATCATTGGAGAAACATGGCTTGTTGGAAGTCAAATTCAGCAGGGAAGTTAATGAAGGAAGATCCAGGATCGAAAGCTTTACTCCTTTGTCCTTAATGCATCTGGGCAGAACAAATGGGCCATCTCATAAATGGCAAACTGCTTGCTGGAAATGAGAGAACTGCTGAAGAAAGTGCTCTCGTTTGCTTTCCGAATCTCCTCACTTACTAGACAGCAAACAACTCACTACATGAGACCTGCTACATAGCACAACCTAGTAAATCTTTGGTCTACTGGTAACATAGATCAATTTTAAGATGTTGATTTTTCAATAACAGTGTACATTTTTAGCTTTTAACAAAAAGCATGTAAGCACTTAGAGTAGTAATGGCTTGGTACCTTACCAGATGAGGGCAAAACCCTATAACCTATTCTCCCTTATTTGTGCTTGGACTATCTTGGAACATGCCACAGTGTAACAACATCCTTCATCTGTCATACATCCCTTCCCTTTCCTACATATATATCCATCTACATTCTTTAAGACTTCAACAGCATTCTAGGTAACTCAATCTCAGTGCTGGTTGAAAAAAAAGTAGCTCTTAAATTTAGAATAAAATGACGGTATTAATTGTCTGTGCCATAAAATTTTTCCCAGGAAAAAAAAAACCACACCACCACCACCAAAAAAACCCAGAAGTGATGGGGTTTAAACACGAACAGTACAATCTGACAGTTTGTCTCTGTGAGGTAATCCTTGTGATTCAGAGTTATCCCTCTTCTTTCAGGAATGATCAAGACTATTTCAAACTGTGAAGTAATTCTTTTTTCTTATGTAGACTTTATAAAACTTAGAACAATGCACTCAACTGTTCAGCCCTAAGAAAACTTGTAAACCAAACGCCCTAACAACATTAAATTCCTTCACCTCCCTAGAAAAAGGGGAAAAGAATAATTAACCAAAGGTTCAAAATCTGCCTTTTACTCCCTCCCTGCCTGGGCTGGATGACAAGCTCTAGTTGTCATTATCTCTCCAGGCAGAAAGCTGGCTCTTAAGGTGACTTCTAGGCTGGGCCTCTACAGGTGCCTGGTGGCACACCCGAACAGAACAACTGTTCACTGCAGAAATGGTCTTTTCCAGTCGAGGTCTACTTCATGTGCCTCCTCCACACCAGGTAAAGATGGCCACATATCTTCAGCAGCTCCAATGTATCCCTCTCTGCTTTCTGAAACCTAACCAAGATGGGAGAACTGGAGGGAAGGAACAAACACCCCAGCCCTCATTGCTCTTTCTCTTCCACTAAAAGGATGAGAAAAGGTATCTGGAATCTCATGACAACTTATTTCAGAACAGCTCCTTGTCAACCTCATTTCATCAAGGCCTTATAGTCCTTCAAACATAGAAACCCCATCCCATCTGTGATTTCCAAGGAGAGAGTAGACCAGACTTGGCCAGGGTGAAGAAAGTCTCACATAAGTGCAAAGGGTTTGTTAGCTAATTTACACAACAACAGAGATGCTAATTAAACATTTTTTTACACCAGAAACTCTTCATTATTGAAAAAACTTCACTTTACCAGTTTCATTGTCACTGGTTAACTTGTCCTCTCTCTCTTCCCTCTCTAAAGTGCTGCTTGCTGAGGATATACTGGATGCAGAGCAGTTGTCTTTTTCATTCACTTCCTCATTCTGCCTCTCTTTTTCACTGAGTATTGCACTTTCTTCTGGCTCTCTTTCTGGTCCTTGCTCCACCTCACTCTCTGGTCCCACCTCTGTAGTCTCTATTTCCTTGGGTGTCTCCGTTCCCTGCTTGGCCTCAGCCTCCTGTTCTGGTTCTGGTTCTGTCTCTGCTTCAGGTTCACTGGCACTCACTGGTGAAGAGAACAATGGGAGAAAGATATTCACTTAACAACGGAGTTGTCTCAGGCTCACCCCTCTAAATGAGAGTGACGTGAAAGTTGTACAAGTGCTTCACAGAAAGAAAATAAAAAGCAAGTCCATGGCATGCTGAACATTAAGAGCAACAGACTGATGAATGTTGTGCGACGACAGCATTGCACATGAGAGAGGGCTGGCAAACCCCCTCGCTTGCTGTCTGGAGCCAGCCTGCTATTTTTGTACATACTTCCACAGCTGGAGTGTTGGACACACATAAGGATTTGAAGCAACCAGCAGAAAATGGGCATCCCACCTGAGCGTGACATTGACAACTCAGTGCCTAGACAGAGCCAGGAAGGAAGAGATCTTTTAAAAAGCGAAAAGGAGGGAGAGTGTGGCTTTTGGTTGAATTTTCTTTGGGTTCTGGAAGAATTCTTTTCTAACCTGATGAGGAACACTTCAACGAGAAAGTACAAATATTAGTTTTATTAACACAGTTGAATGGCACAGTCTGGAAATGGCACTGTCACACTTTTGGCTGACAAAAAACATATGTTTTTTCATGCACATTTACTTCAGAATAGCCACATCAAAACTGAACAGTTTCCAACTGCTTGGCATATGGCAGAAATTCAGTTTCCAATTGGTTGGTGTATGGCATACTTAGCTTTTTATCAGTTGGCACAAAGCAAACACTGTTGATAGTAAACTTGGTTTCTTCTTCCCTGCTTTATCACTGACAGTGAAATTCATTCACCTTTAGGCCTTTGAGCCTTAACAGCAGATTTTCACATGCAAATATTCTCTGCATGCTGCAAAGAAATTGAAAAGCATCCACACATATTCACATCAAGCAGCTGACAATTTTCTGAAAACTGAAATGGCCATGCAAGAGTGATGAAAATGGGCATGCATGTTAGTTCTGCATACTTCCCAAATTCCCTCTGTACTAAATTGTGTGTTGGATGGCTAACTACAACGACCAAGTCACACTTGTTTTTTCCTTCATTAACTGTTTTATGTTGTGTGCATAGACTCTTTTCTGCGACATCCCCACAAAGAGTAATGATTTCTAGCAATGTTTGTGCCTATCTTTACAATAACACCTATCTCTTTAAGCTAGCTTTCAGTAATGCATCTTCAGTACCATATTATTCCACTTCATTTCATATAATTTAAGTATATAAAATTGCAAAAGCTTCTTTTACAACCAATTTCATCGGAGCTAAGCTTCTACACTTTCACAATTGATTTTAAATGCTTAATGTTTAAATATTTAGATAAATAACCAGACATGCATATGTGTAATACATTTATATATGAGAAATGTACATGTTTAATATACAGTTCATTCTCACTCAAATCCCTCTAAGATGTTCTGGAACACTCCCAATTTAAAGCCTACCTTTCTTATACATAAAGAGCATCTAAAAGTCTAATTTTAGAAATACAAGCAGCTCTACACATGCTTTGTCTCTCTAAATGTACCTTACCTATGGCTATACACTGGACACTGCCTATTGAGAAAATCGAAATTATAGAGAGTTGGCAAGAAGCTGGCAGACACTCTGAACCCCAGTGGTGTTCTTCTGACCACAGCTGTCAGTGTGTAGGTATAGCACAAATACAGTTTAAAGTCAAGCCAAGATTTGAACATAACTGAGATGGAAGCTTAGGAATCCTTCAGGAGTTCATGGAATTAACATGGTACTGTAGCATGAAATGCTGAGCTTGCCACGCTGTGATGGTCCATATATACAACTGCCATCAATTCATCCTAGAATAATAACGGTCTTATATGAATTTTATATGTTTCTCTCTAGAAACAGTGTCAAGCAATAACCAAAAAAGTTAACTGAACAGCTCAGGTGGAGAAAGAAACTGACTAAAACGTGGTCAGGACTGTTAATGTTTGTGGCACCTTTATTGTCAAGAAGCTACACTGAAGATTCAATAGGATAAAGTAGGGGAGATGTAAGGAATGCTTGAGAAAAAGAGACTATTCAAAAGAATTCTGGATACTCTTCAAACAAGGAATATTCCACACATACCAGAAAGATACAGTATCTTAGCAGAATCTAATATATAACAAAGAGTAAAGAGCAATATACTGACACAGGCTGCTCTTTTGAGTTCAAGGAGTATCAAAATCTAAGCACGTCTATAACAAACCAAGGATGTGTTGACACTCATTTTCATAGAATCATAGAATCAACTAGGTTGGAAAATACTTTAAGATCATAGAGTCCAACCATTATTCCATGTCACTGAGGTCCTCATCTACCTGTTTTTTGAACACTTTCAGGGACGGTGATTCCACCACTTCCCGGGGCAGCCTGTTCCAATATCTGATCACCCTCTCTGTGAAGAAATTGTTCCGAAAATCCAATCTAAACCTTCCCTGGCACAGCTTGAAGCCGTTACTTCTTGTCCTATCGCTTCTTACTTGGGAAAAGAGACCAGCCACTTCCTCTCTCCATTTTGCCTGTCTCTCTCTCTTTAGGGATAATATCAAGCAATCCACCTATACCCCAAATAACTTACAAATAGTGAGCTAAGTCCATTAGCGTTTCCCTTAAAAAGCAGTTGAAAAGTCAAATCTGTCAGCAAACAGTAGCAGAAGAACCAAGCCAGCAAGCGAGACTTACATCCATTACTTGCAGTTCCATTGTGTAATCCATTGTGATGCTATTGATAAGGACTTCTGAAGATGTTAAAAACCAAAATTCTTGGTGAATGCCTGGTGGTGGCCTACTGAAAATGAGCTGGGACTTTTAGTGGCTTATCCATTTTCATACCAGACAAAAGGAGTTCAATAGTAGAGGCAATCCTTTTTCACCTGCAAATGCCATTTTTTCACACTTCTCCCAAGGCTTAGTTTCTCCCCCCCTTAAACCAAATGAGCAGAAGTTTCATTTGCAATTGGATTAACCAGGAGGAGGAAAACTGAATGT
The DNA here is from genome assembly GCA_026283785.1 of Coracopsis vasa. Taxonomy (NCBI): domain Eukaryota; kingdom Metazoa; phylum Chordata; class Aves; order Psittaciformes; family Psittacidae; genus Coracopsis; species Coracopsis vasa. Next base: position 50,723 of record JANHGB010045275.1, on the reverse strand, counting down.
GTATTTAAGGACTAATTTTTGAGTCATATGCCCTCTTCTTTTTTAGCCAGAACTTAATCTCTAAAAATGTATTATTGGAAAAAAATGCAAAGACTTCTCGGAAGACTGAAATCTCTCAAGAACCTCATCACTAAAAGAGACAGTGTAAGAGAATGTGTAAAGACTTTGTTGTTTTAAGACATGGTGCAGTCTGCATCTTCTGACATTTTCAAGACTTGGTCATAAAAAACCCTAGCAACCTGATCGGTTATGATCTGATCAGATGTTGGTGACAGCCCTCTTTTGAGGGAGAGGTTAGAAAGGACAGCAAGCTGCTTCCTTCTGAAAAATTCGGCTATGGGCTCACAACGTTATACAGGGACATGGAGAGTAGTGACTTTTCTTTTGATACTCAACTATAAATAAACTGAAGCAGACATAAGATGTTGCATCCCTAGTACCTGCAGGTAAGACCTCAACTCCATAGTCCTATAAGCCCCTCAGAGAGAACAAACGTTCCTCTGCGTCTACATCTAATCCCCTGCAAGGGTAATAGATAAGGCAACCATCTGCTTTATTTATTTTCTCAGCTCTCTACTTGGAGCTGGGAGGTACCTATGCTAAGTTTCTCCTGAGGATACATATACTAAGTCTGAAGATGGCTATACCTACCTGAAGCCCTCTTGGTTCAATTGTTTTGTCATTGCTTAAAATCTTGGTTGTAATCTCCCCTTCAGTTTGTCCAACACAGGAATCCTCTTGCTATGAATTCATCACGGACTCTCTTTTTTCCTCCACCCCAATCCTAACCTTTTCTTCCCATTCCTTGTGATGATAAAAGCTAGCACAGTGATTACCAGTAAGGAACTGGCTCTTTCTTCATTAAGTTAGAAGTTATTTTCCTTTGTCCCCCACCCAAGTTCCTTCTCTGACTTCCTGTACTCTGGTTCCTTTGGCTCTACAACTGGGGCTGCAATGGCCTCACTGCACCCTCAGACCCCAGTGCTTCTCCATTTACTGAAATGCTTTCACCAGTCATACTGTAGGCAATGTTTGAGCTTTGCTCAGCTACTAATATGTTCAGAAGGGTTCCTACTGTCCACAATGTGCACTTGGGTTGGCCTGCTTACTTCCTCAAGTGCTAAAAACTTTGCTTTTCTAAGAGAAGGGTTCATCTCCAATTCCTTTGTTGACTGACTTCAGAGATGTCTTGGTTATTGTGCTTCTTTGCACATGTGCTCTTCATAAAATATTCTCCAATGAAATTACAAAAGAGGAAGTAGCTCTCTCAAAGAAACCACATTAAGTTCCACTTTGCAGTTATGGGATTGCCTTCATTTCCTCTGAACGCCATACCCCAAGTTTTACAAGAGTTAAGTCTTACAAGGCTTGATAACTTTAGTGGAACCAATTGTTTTATACAAGAAAACACTTCAGCTCAGTAATTCCAGATTTGTATATTGGGTAATGATACAGAGACGTTTCACAGCATGGGACAAAGTTCCACAGCCAAAATCCATTTCCTTCTTAAGTCCAGTAGATACTGGATGCATAAAATAAATTTGACTCTGAAACTTTGCTGATAGAGAACACACTTCCCATTTGACTTCAGGTTCTGAATTCTGCAGATGAATATCACGTACCCATTAACACCGTTCTTATAGAGTCTTTGGAGGGTCCTATGCCCAGAACCAAGCAAGTGTTTTACTTCTGCAGTTTCATCTTTTCTTGGGAAGACGGTGACCCCCATTTTCAAAGCAACTGCTTTGGGTACAAGTAATCTGGATTCTGTCCATGGCTGTATTTCAGCTTTCCTACAACTGGCTTAAGCAAGTTGCCTCAGTTTCTCTATCTATTAAGCAGGATTCATAACATTTCCTAAAGCTATTAAAAGTTGAGATTTGAAATCATTATGGAGCATAAGGAACTTGGACAATAGGCCATGGCACAAAATCTAAAAATAAGCCTGCCAGCTGTTGGCTGATAATCAATAATCTGGTCACCTCCAGATGCGTGAGCCTGCCCTGCCCTCACGCTCATTACTTCATACATTCCAAATGGTTTTGGTAGGCCTGAAACAGCATCCTTCCGTGCACAGCTCCTGCTGAAGTATGCAGATTACAGGACCCTGTTCTGGTGCCAACCTGGCCATCTGCCTGTAGATGCCCTTCGCTGGAGGCTTACCCTACCCTGTCCATACATTCTCTCTTTGCCGTCAGCTTGCAAGGTGCTGCCCTCTGATGCAGCTGATATTGCCAAGAGTTTTAGTAGTGATGTCCTGCCTACCCACGTGTTGAATGCTTTGCCATATTCTGGCTGCATGAAGTTGCCCTGTACACCTGCTCTAAATGCATTCTCCAAATGGATTGCGCTGCTCCATTTCATGCTGCATTTTTATTTTAATGTTTCCAGGAGAAATATGTTTAAATAATCATCATAAAGGAGATATTTGCTCCCTACCCAGCTCTGAAACCCTAATGGTGGAAAAATCCAACTTATTTGCTTTAAAAGCAATATTGTACTAAAAAAAAGAGCATCTGGATGTTTCTTAATATCAGTATTACAGAAAAATGCCCATGTTTTTTAAGTTCAAATGATTCCACTGAGACTTTTAAGGTGCCAGACAAGAAAACTGGGAATATAATTGTGAAAATATATAAACCTAAATTAAATAAACTTCACCTACTTAGTACAGTGAGGATAAACATATGCAACATTCGGTATTTGTAACTTTTTTTCTTAAATTGCCTTGCTTTATAGCATGCTACCAGCCATAACACTCAATAAAACCAAGCAGTGCAAGTTACAAATGCATTAATCACCTATAGCATGTAGCAGGAAATCAAATCAAATAAAAATGAATGATGGTGATAATTCACCCTCAACATGCATTCTAGCTCCCAATGTTAATGCAACATCATGTGGCGCAAATATAAATCTGTATGGTGGGTGTTTCTTGAGGACTGAAGGAAGGGTACATGATGCAAGTAGCAGAATGACGTGCACACACAAAAAGTATTGCTCTGCACACCAATAAATTATATGACAGCAAACCAACCATGCAAACACTAATTATACATTCCTTTTTACTAATTGTCTGTGGTCTCTTTTAAGTCCTTTACTACTTGTGCTACAGTTTTAAAGAGTTTTTGTTGGTGTTAAAAATATCCAACACACCCTCCCTGCCTTCAATTCAGGACCTTTTCAGTTTGTCCCATTCAGCCTTTGCTCTGCTGGAAGGTTATTATGATCTTGGCATTCATCTGTTGCATTTCTTTCAGAGAATCCACATAAGCAAAATCTGTTGGCAGGAATATTATTGGTCTAGTATTCAGTAACTTCTAATATACAAGGAACATGATGCTAAAATTAAGACCCTCTGTATGCTCTATTTTCCAATTATTCCATTCTAATAGCAACAGACAATGGTAATATAAATCATAGCCCCAATTAGCAGTGTGTTCGCTGCTTGAATAGACTAGAAGATATCCAAATCTATGCAAAAACCAGAGGAAATTTAAGAAAACAGCATGAAACAATACAAGATGACCCTTTACTTTGGCATCTCAGAGGTTATATTCTTGGAATCATGCATCTAAAAGCACAGCTAGCCCAAAAGAAACTGTGACAAAACCACTGCTCTTTCCCCTGCCCTCCTTTTCACTTACCTTCTGAAGGCTGAGGGGTCCCACAAGGGGTGGAAGGGGTCTTCAGCTCTTCCTGGGACTCTATGGATGCTGGGCTGACGCACTTGGGTACAGGTGACGATGGGGCAGGTGAGGATGGGGCTGAAGGAGATCTCAGGTTCAAGGACAGCTCACTTCTGCCTCGGCTTACGCTCCGACTCTTCAGCTCCTTCTCATACTCCTCTGCTGCCAACCTCTCCAAGTATTTGTATCTGAAAGTTAAATTCCAGAGGGTTTCCGTAAAAAAAAAGAAGTCTGTGGCTGATGCTTGTTTATGGATGAAACACCTGCAGAGAATGAGCTGACTTCCTGACACAAGGGGTACAGCACTAAACTGCCTGCCTGCTCTATCTGCCAAAGAATGCACACCAAAGCAGAGACTATTTCCCTGAAAAATGTTAAATTGCTCATGACAAAACAAAAGCAAAACCCAGCAGAGTTAAAGAGCCTTTAGATATAGTATTGTGTCTGCACAGTCCTTCTCCTTTTGGAAGCATTTGCCTGTCCTCCTTTTCACCCTCCTCCTTCACCCTCCTCCTCCTCCTCCTCCTCCCAGCCCTCCCTTTCCCAAAACAAAACGGGAGGGAATAAAATCCAGAAGAAGGAAGAAAAGAAAAAAAAAAAAAAAAAAAAAAAAAAAACAACGGGTAAAATAAAAAAACCCCTCCAAAGCCAGAGCCCCTTAATACTGATGCAAATAGACAAAGTCTGAGACTTGCTGCAAGGAGAGGGAAACGGTTTAGTGCAGCAGACAAAAACAGATCTCCCTGAAAATAATACCGATAATAAATGTTTGGATTGACTATCTAAAGTCTCTGAACCTGCTTCTATTTGCTCTGAGAGCAATGCACTGGAATTCACTTTGTTCTCTCCAGAGTCTACAATGGAAAGTTTTCTTTTTTTTTTAATTCTAAAAAATTTCTCTGCCGGACTCAGACATCCAATAGCTTGTACCTGACGTCACATGTAGTTTATTCATCAAAGTCACTTTAAAAGAACAAAGATACATCTGTTTTGCATTTTAGGCAGGCAGAACTCACTAACTGTTTATTAAGACCAGCTACCAATCATATTCTTCATAGTGTGCTTTATACATTTCGACCAAAATAACTTTGAAATATGTGCCTCTTCCAGATGTCTGCTAATTTTATCCACCATTATTTGCTAAGGAATAAATTCATGACTACAGCTGGATTGGGCTTTAGACTGTTTGAGTTACCCACAAGTGAACTGTTAAACAGGTTAATCAAGACTACTGCTTATGTCCCCAAAACACTTGTGGTCATCTTCTTATAACCCACCATTGTAAACACTTTGTAACAGGGAACACCACTCCTCCCCCCTTCTGCCCCACTGACAGCCCGGATTAGTGTACGAGGGTGCATTAAAAGCAGGCAGGGAAAAGTCAGCCACATGTGGTAACAAACATGCTTAGTGCATATAGCAGCCACACACGCATGCACATTTGCAAACATCCATATAGAGCGTAGAAACGTGTCTTTGAAGAGCACTCCTTGTGTTTTCAGAGGCAATTTGCTTTATTGCAAACAGCAATAATGAACAACAAACTCATTTTCTTTTATTCCTCCAGAGGTATGCACAGGCTTTGAACAAATTCGGCAAGAAAAAGAACCCCTACAGACTCTGGATGAAAATATAACAAGCCACATACTTGTATGGTTATAAAATAGGAACTGTTTACAGTTCTAACATGAAGCCAATTCTCGAGAATGATTTCTTGCCTTTTCAGTAGAGGAGAAAGCCTTTCACTGGCATCAGCTTAGTGTTACAGTTCGTGAAGCCAGTCTTTCTTTTAACATTGGTCACTTACGTATTGTACCTTCCCCCTCCCCACAGCTAGAGCAGATGGGACTTCAGACTCATAAAGAGCCATTAAAATCAGTCACTTAGCTCCAATAGGTACAGACCAGCTGGCTGCCGCTGAGGAGGGTTTTCCAGTTTGCCAATAGAGTACAACAGAAATCTGGATGGATTCTTCTATAACAGGGGGAGTTACAATGTTTTATAGTCCTTAGTTCTTTTTAAGCTGTTTTAACATTTTAGCTTCTGTAGCTGTATGCTGCACAGCCAACTAGCAAAGCAGAAGTCTATCATCAAGATGTGCCTTCTCAAAATATATCTGTTCATTATACTGAAAGAAAAAAGGGAACCAGAACAGCAACTCTCATAGCAGCACATCAGCAAAACTAGTTATCAAATGGACAGCCTAATAAGCAAATATAGCAGTGTAGCCAAGAAATAAAAAAAATCAAGAATCAGTTATTAACACTTCACACTTGATAAATGACATTTAATTAGGTTACTTTTTGTTTCTGCCTGATCTCTCTAACAATGAATGAATGCCAGCATCAAATACACAAGGTCTCATGAAGAGCAAAACCTGAAGGAGTTGAAAGAATGAGCTACCATCCCACTGCTGTACTGTGGATGTAGTTCCTCCACTATAGGATTGACACATTGCCTCTGTACATATTGCCATGATCCTTTAAATCTTAGAAATCTGTCAACATCATCACCACTATGCTGACTCTTCTCTAGAAAAGCTGAAAGTCTGTGGGCTATCCATGACATTCCACTTATCATCTTCAAGTGGATAAAGATATCATTGCAAGAGGAATACCCTGAAAGTGATTCAAAATGTTTATTTACCAACAAAGTCACGGGGCGGAGAGCACCTGAGCTGCAAATCACACTAGGGAGAGCTTGGGAGCTCATCTTTCTTGAGCTTGTTTTTAAATTACCAATGGAAAACACTCAACCAAGCGAAGTAAAAAAGGCCTCAAATAGTTGAATGTCAAGAACATGTGGAACAAATGGTGCTGAGTTACACTCAGACCCTTTGAATCTGCAAGAATCTTTCTCCCTCATACCAAGACCACTCCAGAGCCACTGGGAAAGTGGATGCCTCTATTCTGGAGCCCCAGGGTGATGCAATAGCACACAGAATGCTCCTATGTGCTCAATATTATCTCCTTCCACTTTTCCAAACTGATTCACAGGAAATGTACAATCCAGATTTTAACTAGGCTTTTAGGATTTTGGCTATAGCGGTTTTTTATAGTCCATACATTCTCTTAAGACAAGTCAACATGCAACTTCCTAAAGGAAATGAAATTTCACTTGTGCAAAGGTGCGTGTTAAAAAGATAGTTGCAGAAGGCTAATGTAATGGACAATATGTGCAAGACTTCTGCAACTTGAAGAAGGTTTCTCCAATATATATGTGCTGTCAAAGCAAACGTGTCTTTCCGCCTTCTGAGGAAGAACTGATAATTTAACGTTTCAGTTCAGAAGAACCCTAAGGATAAAGACACATTCCTACTGACCAGTGAAATTCCCTCGGATTGCACAGCAGTGATGTCTTGCTGGTGAACACTTCCTCAAAAGTACTCCAGTTTACTTGGCGTGTTCCCTTACAACTTGAAAGTGCTGGAGAGCTTCCTTCTAATTTGTTTCAAATCTTGCTGACAAGCATGTTTGCTGTAAAAGCTTTTACTCCGTTATGATCTGTGTATGATGCTTCCATGCTCAGACGCATTTCATTTCAGAAAATGTTCTAAACTGTTTATAATTGTTTTGGCTGGAAGGACAAAGGAAAGCCCATCCACTTATTCTTATTTTTAAAGAGATTTCAAAATCATTTTCTAATATTAGCTACTTCAGCCACAACAGATCAGACTTCAGTGGAAAGAAACCAACTGCCTCCTGTATGAGGATTTTGTAGGAAAAAAAAAGGAAGAAAAAAATTCCAAGCAAAACAAACAAACAAAAAACCCCCAACAACCAAAAAGCCCCCCAAAAACACAAACCAAAAAACCACCCAAACCCAAACGCAGCAACACAATGATTTCTGAGATGGCTGCTCTCATACTTTGATAAAGTAATTCCAGTTCTTTGCAATCCAAAAGTATCTCCAGAGAAAAATCTATAGAGAGCCATAAAAGCAGAACTGAAGCAATCTGGATGATTTTCATCTACTGTTTATTCAGTAACGCACATACTTTCCAGGTAAAAACAAGAGCTCCCTCCAGGGTGCAATTACTAATGGAGGTAGAGATGAAGCTACTGAAAGGCAAAGGTCTTTTGTCAAGTATTCCTTGAAAAATGTGCTTTCATAAGCACATAGCTCCCAGTCTAGTCCAGAGTTTTTAAACCATTTAATCAAATTGAATAAAAGGAAAAGAATACCCCAAACCCTCAGTCCCTTTAAATATGCTATTTAAATAAAACTAAAACAATACTCCAATGATAAACATTGCTAAGCTTTGCAATTGACTCAGTGATGTTTAGAGAGTTTGGCAAAGAAAAATTGGCCCTGAAAGATAAAAATATGCTGGGAGAGGGTCAGAACCATTTCCATCAGCCTGTGACTGCAGTTTTGCAATGCTTGTGACCCTAATTTCCTTTGTCCTCAGCTGCCTTTTCTGACCCTCCAGAAAGCCTGGGACCCACTGGGTGAGAAAGACATGCTTATTCAATTTATAACTATACTAAATTTTGGCAAATTTCTGAGGCAAATGGAGTAAGCTTTTTTTCCCACACAAATAGATAAAAGATAGATCATCAATCATTCTTATGCACTCCAGTCCCACTGCTCTTCGTTTATTGCCGTGCTTACAGCTGCACTTAATTTTTCTCTTTAATGAAGAACTTTAATAAAACAACTGCTTTCTTATAGAAGACTGTTGGAATAAAAGTGGTGTATGCATGCAGAGTTAAAAATGTAAATACATGATAGCTCCACAGTGAAGAATACAGAAAGTGCAAACAACCAAAGGGAAGGATGGATGCATTATATACAAACCTCTCTTCTCTCGCTTGTCTTAATTCTTCTCTTTTGTCTAAATAATCACGGCTAGAAACAGAATTGCAGTAAATTGCAGAGGAAACCAGCAGAATAAGCTAACAGAAGTATAAGTACAGTAGGAGAAACAGATCAATACAAACAAGCTGATCAGAAACAATGAAGACTATTGCTGATAAAAATGATTAGCTTGTTTTTGTAAAAAAGGCTGAAAAATGCATGTATACACTTATCCATGCATAGTTCACAGGTATGTGTACACCAAATATGTAGTTCGGAAGATCTTTACACATAATTATAAAAAAAAACCCAAAGTGAAGAACTTGGAGTACATTTTGAGCCCTACTAACTGAAAGTTGATATAATTAACTGAATTAATCCATAATGAGCAGGCATTAGTGACTATTAAACCAGTCCTCATCTGCTCTATCTAGAATGCCCCAAAACAGTGACCCCAGCACCTGGCAAGCCAGACCAAGTCAGGGAGCACTCCATATCAGCCTCTTTCTAATGTACCTCTCCTCAGTGTGTTTTAGTTGCCATGGTTGGAAAGGGGACAATGGATTGGCATTACTGAGTAAGACAATTCTTTGCTCTTACAAGATGCATGCAGGATCACTGGACAGGTAACAACCTTTCACTTCTTTATTTTTCACCCTGAGTTTCAGACACAAACATCCCTGCATCTCTGGGAGGAGCTGCCCTTCTCACAGTAATTACTCCTCAAGTAATTCATATATTTGGCTTTTGCCAGGTCAACTTTTTGGAAGCCTGAGCACTGTGATCTCAGGTAAACCTGTCAAATCCACAAATGTGGATGCAAATTTAACTCAGCACAGCAGAACCCTGTGAACATCCAGCCTCCCTCAATATCGCAGCAAGATAGTTCTTTACAATGTATTTTTAATATTTTGTTGAATCTCATAGACAAAACTGATGAGATTTTCACCTTATTTGTTAGATTCTTCCACACTGTAACCTGAAAGTACCAGAAAGATTTTCAGAAGTATTCCATTTATTAATAAAACACTGTTTTTTCTCTTTAGATTCTGTCATCAAAGGAATTACTTTTCATCTACCATACCAATAGATATCAAACATCTGCTTTCAAGTGCTCTTCAAAAGTCCGACAATAAAGAACATACATTACTGTTTCAGGCTACCTCCACATTCTTTAAATCCCTGACCTGGTTCTACTTTTATCATATTTTCAGAGTATTCTTTGGAATTACAATAGTTATGGGAATAACTCCAAGGAAAGAAAAAAATCTAGGAATTTTTCAGCAGGCATATTTTAACATTACTCTTTCCCCTTTGACAGCTTTCACCCTTCCCTACAGCTGAAGAAGAATGCCTGTATTTTAGGGCATACTGTTCTATACATGCAGCAGGTAAAATGGTCCTTTTACTGAGAAAAATGCTCATTATGTAAAACACTCCTTTTGCTAGCAATAGCTTATGAAGCTTTTTGATACCTCTCCTAAACCCAAGTTCTTTCACAACTGGTGATGCTCTCCTTTAAATTATCTTCAATTTGTCCATAATGGTGCCAGAAACTAGAGCAATGTTCTTGAGGCAGAGTTGGAAAGAATGAGATAACAAATGAGTCATGAGGGTAAATCCAGTATTGCTCACGAGTTTTAAGGCTGTGAATTGCAAGTGCTATTTTTAATCAAAAATACATCTTCAGAGACTGGGTTTCTAGTCAGACTTATGATATGATACTGTAATCCCAAGAACTCTTGCAAAACTGCCCATAACTGCTGTGGCTTTTCCTCCTTCTGCCAGACTGTTAAATCAACTGTGGGATGCCGCCTGTCTGTGAAATTTGGTGGCTTTAGAGACCTTCTACTCAAATGCAAGTTATAACTTTTGGGTGACCATGGAACTCAAATCTAGAAGATGAAAACACTGAGCATTGAAAACTTGTCATCTTAAATACGCAACACAGTAATGAAATTTAGTTAACCAGTTTCTGACTCGGGAGTAATGGTATGAAGATGTATATTTGAAAAAAAATGTTTTTTCTGACTTTAAGGGATCTCTTTTAGTGACACAACAACTACTGCACCCAATCTCAAGTGAAATGTGCAGATCTGTTATTCAAACAGGTCAAGCTGCCAAATGTCCTGGTGGCTTTTTTGGTTTGGAAGTTTCCTTTCTGAAAAATCATCTTGGCTGTCCATGGCACACTGCTGCAGCCTGATGATACCACTTAGAGGGAGATTTTTTGGAAAAGTCTTTAAGATTGAGACCTGATTGTTTGTTTCAGGAGAACATGGGCAGCTGTTGGCTGCCAAAGATCCTATTATGGTGCTCTCCCACCTTCCCTCTGCCTCTCATTTTCTTCTAAACTAGCTATCTTCTGGAGCCAGGAGAGTATCTCCTTCAAGCAGCCAACCAACCAGCCACTAGTAAGTTACTCCTTTTTCCAAATTCACTATGACACAGACCATTTCTTACCAAAGAGATGATTACAGTGAAAATAATCCTGCATACTAATAAGGAAGCTCACATGAAACCCAGTGCCATGTTTTCCATAAATACCAACTCTGAGGCTACAAAACATTTATCCTACCATTCTTTAGATTACTACAGTATGTGTTCTATGTTTACTTTTCCCCCCGTTTATGAGGAAACAAACTGGTTTCTTAGTGCACACTCTTCAGGGAGTAGGCAAACTACTTCAGGTACAGGCTCCTTATCTATCCTAAGCCCACTGTAGTGTTTGTTAAATGCCTGTGATGGGATTTTCAGGCATGGATTTAACAGGAGGAGTGGGCTTGTCTCTTACTATCCTCAGGCAGCACACCCTGGGATCCCACAGCACACAACGTATTCTTGGATGTGAAAATGGAGAATCCTGTATTCATCTGGGGCCTTTGTTTGGCCACAGCTTGAGCAATGATTTTGATAACTGCCTTCCATCAGTTGTTGTTTCCAGGAAGAAAAGATGCATGTTCAGAAAAGTGAGAAAAAGTAGTTTAAAAACACTACCATACATTCCAAGACAGCAAAATACTTTTACTTCGCAGAACCCAAAAATTCATCTTAGTGTTGTCCCTTCCTCCCTTTTAGATACCTTCCTCTCACTGTTTCGTCTCCCAAGCCCTATGCCTCACTGAGATTTACTCTGAGAAGTATACTAGCTAATAAAACCTGGCCTCTGCAGATACCCACATAGTATAACTGGCAAATACAAAGCTGTCCTCAAAAAAATTGCTGGTTTACTAAATGCTGGTTTATCATAATGTGTTCAACGTATCAGTTCTTAAGATACTTAGATCAAGAAAGGTATCTAAAGAGACACACAAACTATTCATCAATTCAATTATTTTGCAATTGGATGTCTCAATGATTTACAAATCCATCACACATTAAAGCAGCAGACTGAGAGTAAATTTGGTTCCTACTTGAATTTGTTTCTTTCTTCACGTTCTATCCTTTGCAACCTTTCTTCTCTCTCCTTCCGTCGTCTTTCTCTTTCTGCTGCCAAGGACTCCTGGTGCAGCCGAAAAGATGATGTAAGAAGACCACCCAAAGCTGGCCTGTAGAGAAGGAAGATCGGATTTCTCAGTGTCACTTTTATTGATTATACTGGCAAAAAATGAGTAGCAATCATTCAGCACGTAACATAATCCCAACCAACAGAATGACATTGCAATATTTATGTCTGGATGCTTCAAAGCACTGGCTAAGTGTCTTCTTGCTGAATTGATTTGAGATACTGTGGTGAGCTTAAGAATGACAGATAGTGTAGGCTTCCTAAATTGCTAAATTTTTGACAAATAAATAAAGTATATGTAAAAATTCTTCAGCCTATTTCAGCTGTAATATTGTCTCATTATTTTTTCTTACTGTGTAATCCCATTAACTGAAAAGCTAAAAGAAAGGCTTATCTGCTGTCTAGCCTATATTTCTGTGGTTTTTTGCCATTTAGACCCATTCATTCTGTCCACACTGAACAGAAAGAGCAGTTTACTGCCACCTGCATTATGGCTGAGCAAGAATTAGTCTGAAAAGGGACTTTCTGTGCAGTCCTCTGACCATAACTGTAAATGGGATGCTCCATGGTAGATTACTATAATGAAAAAGGATCAAGGTTCCCATCAGCAATGTATATCAAACTTCCAGCTGCTGGTCAGGAGGCTGCTAAGATGCATGAGAGAAGATGAGTAAATGCCCAGACAAAAAAAGTGGAATTTTATTTTGGTCAGAAATGGTAGCCTTTACAGTAAAGGCTTCTCAAATACGTAGATTATTTTTTCTTTGAGATTAAATAGCTTCAAGTAGCAAATACACTTTTAAAAAGCTACATTTTTATTCACTTACAGTTTGGTCTTGACTTTTTACTGCAAATACTTCCTTGGCTAGAAGAGTGGCTTCTCACTTTCCCCAAACATGGTGGTATTGTACCACCAAGCTCTCACATGGCAACCAAGTGACCTCAGAGTAAACATGTCTTTCTTTCTGTCTCTTAGACAGGAAAAAACTGCATTGTACAGGGTAGCTTTATACAGATGTAAATGTATCCACACTGATTGAATTAGACTGATAAAATCAAAAAGACATAACTCATGCAGAGCGGTTTCTGTGCATTGTTGTAACATGAGTTTTGCAATGAAAGGATTAATAAGAGAAATATTGCCTTCTCTGAAAAGAAACTAAACCCAGTCTAAAGGAAGGTTCTCAAACCAGCAATACAAACCTGAATATTTTTTGCTATTTTTAAAAACTCAGACCCTTTCCCTTATTTATTTACATGCCTATGATTGCACAATGTAGGCACTTAGTGTAATAACACCAGTTCACCAGTGAAAATAAGTGCTGGAGAAGACAAAAACATTAATGCAAACCTATCTTCCCTGAGTGTCTGTCTGTGCAAGCAGGAATGCCACAGAACACAGCTATTTTAGCCCCACTGGCAGTAAAGCAATACGAATATAATTTCAATAATTTCAATAAATTGAATTTCAATATGTCATATCCCACCCGCGTAAACATTACATAAGATGGTATAAAACTTGATATTCTGTAAGCCTCCCTGCTGGCACTCCTCCAGAGCTACAGTATCAATGCTGGATCACACTCAAACCCATAAAAATCTCTAATACGTCTCAGCACTAAGAAAAGCAAGAAAAAAAAAATCTCAAGCCCCGACAGTCAAGTACGTGTGGTGAATTTTCCCTTGAACATATTTTACATTTATTTTAACTTTTGACCTTTTAGTGCATGTTGCAAGAGAAAGCTCTTGGCAGAAACAGAAGCACTGCTGAACTTAAGATTCAAAAGCTAGAGCTCCATCCCTGTGGTAGCATGAAAATCCGCGTCCATAAGGTTGAATATATCATCAGAAATCGCTCTTGGAAGGGGAAAACTAGATAGTGCCTTCACATGAAGACTCTCGAGAATAAACTAGAAGAGATGGCAGAAAGAAGGTCCCTCATACCTGTTCTGTGTATTTAGCTTCCTATTCATCCTGACCCGTCTCATCCAGCTTACCTGAAGTCTGCAAGCTCCATTTGGAGTTAAAGGAAGTTACGACATAATAAAACCTGAAGGAAAATTAAGGGGAAGGATGGGGTGATGCTGAGAGACCAAAAGAGTGACTTCAGTTCTGCACAGTATCTAGCAGGTTGGAAACCTTCAGCTCTAGCTAAGCTTTCTGGAGTTCCACAGTAAATACACATTCTTATCCAAGGAATTACAGGGGAGTCACATGGAGATGTGCAGCTCAATCCTGCAGACAGGATTCTAACCTGACCGGTAGTATAATGTCTCTGCATGCCAAAACACCTTGTTTGGAGGTGCGATCTAGCAGTTTGGCTAACATTGCTCACTTGGCTAAAATTTGCAGATGTATGAACAGCAGCCTCACAATCTAAATGAAAGTGCCACAGCCATATAGCCAGGAAACAAGCCAATGTCTAAGAAACTGAAAATGAATATGCATGCACCATATTAGTTTGCCACATCTTGGGAATTAATCAAACCAATAATAATTAGCCAAAACTTGGTATTTCCCACTGGTTACTTTATGAAACCATATTTCAGCTTAGTTACAAGCTATAGTGCAGCGTGCACACACATACTTGATCCAACTACTTTGCCCAAACACAGTCAGTTCTGGACTGCCAAATTGCATACAACAGTTTATTGCATGAAATGGTCAAAACTAACATTCAAAGCTGCAAGAAAGTTCTGTTGAAATCAGTCATAATTGAACAGACAGGAATATGGCCAGCGGAGTCCTTGTGTGGCACCGACTTCTTAGAACACCAATAGTCAGGGTTTGGGTTTTCAGTCACATTTAGAAAACGACAGGCACAGAAACAGAACTTCTGTTGCTGAGTTAGTGCTTGCTTAGTGGTTAGACCTTGCAGTATCCAGCCCATGCGACCAGACACATCTCCCCTTGGTGAAGACCACACCTCACACCAACTGCTGAGACCGTTTGCTTTGTGAAACCTCATAAACTCACAGCTTCACTGTTATTATCAAACTCTAACTCAACTGGTATTTGGGTGCATCAATACTCTTTTTAATGTGAACTGCACATGTAAATGAGCAGATTTCAGTTCTAGTAATTTCTATCCTTAATTTTCTACTTGTGTATAAACTAAATCTGGAGGAAACAGGTGTTGCTTTCAGCGTGTGCAAACCCATAAAACAGCCAAAAGGAAAAGCGAGTGGTAAGAGGTATTTCTCCCATACTCTAAACAATTTGAAAAGGGATTTGTCTATGTTTGGTTTGTCTTTAAAATCTGATTTTTTGTCTTTTTATTCCCCTGGCAATAATGCTTAAACATTCCCTTTTGCTGAACTCATACTTGAATTGCAAATGGCAGTGGGACTGACCAAATCAGTTGGTGGGAAGGCCTGACCTGAGCCTTCAGGTAATTTTGGTGCTTTGATGCTGTTTAAAGTGACAGCACCTTCAGGCCTCAGGAACATTTAAGTCTTACTGCCACAGGCTGCATTTTAAAATGGGTAAGCAATGAAAAGGCTAAAAAGAATAAAATCTGGCACTTAATCAAAGCTGGTAAGAAATTTTAACAGAAAAGAGTATGCGAATACTCAACGAAAACATAATAGAGCGATCACTCACAAGACGGTGTTACAGCTGATATATGCCAGCATTTTAATGCTGGTGTCATATGTTACCAGCTGGTAATATCAGCCATTTGTTCAATTCCACAAATGCAATCCAGAAGGATGCTTACTCTGACTACTATTTTTAGTCTTGCAGAGAACACAAAGCTATTAACAATAGACTGTTAATACAAAAATATTAACAAAAGCTTTCTTCTGCCTGCTGTTAAAACCAGCAAATGCCAAACAAGCTATGTTATTAAGGTCATTTCAGAAAGGAAACACATGAGAAGAACACGTCTAATTCTGGGGATTTGTGAATATAGTTCCACACCATGGCATTAGGACCTGGGGTGAAGCCAAAACATTGATTGTAGGCTAACACATTTCTCACTAAAAATTCAGCTAATCTCATCTAATGCATTTAACACGGCAGTGAATTAGTAATCATTATTAAAAGCACAAGATCAGGGAGACACAAGATATGTTGCACTTTTTTGCAAGTATTTGTAGTTTTCTGAGAATACACCTGTCACAGACCATATACTGTGATGGGGAACGTGTGACCTGAATTACTCTGATCTTGCTGAAATTGAAGAAAATATTTCATCTTACTCAAAGCCACTTTGTTCAGCAAAATTGTAATTATCAAATTCAAATGTTCTTCATTCATGTTAACTCTGAAATACTCTTCTTTTATGGCTGTGCTTTCCTCTGTTGAATTTTTAAAGTTTGCTAAAAGAAAATGGATATCTATAGCAAGAATACAAAATACAAATGAATATTTTTAGGAGCTATAAAAAAATGAACATGACTAACGAGAGGAAATCCCTTTAGGTCATAAGGTTAATATTCAGGATTTTCTTTAATATCGCAAGGGTCGGAACCATTAATAACCTTAATAAGGAAGCACTAATTGCCCATTTTTCCAAAGTGGTCCTGCCCCAGCAGTCATGGGAATGCTACAGAGAAGGAACAACAGTCAGCAGTTCCTACTTAGGCCTTAAGTAACTCTAAATGTCTCTTGGCTTTAACAAAATAAATCCACTTTCCAACTTAGAAAGAGACAAAAGAGGAGGCAAAGTTGCCAAGAGCCATATTGCTTTTCACAGTTAAAGAAACTCTCTGTGTGTTATGTCTCCCTACATGACACGGCAAATTCAAAAGCATGTTGATATAAGATTTTGCAAACAGACTAAACATTACTTAAGGAATCTTTACAAAACTTCTCTCAAAAATAAACACAAAATTGAGAGATAAAACTACTGACTAATGCTTCCTTTGAGAAAGAAACTTGAGAATGACCAAGAGAAGACTGATTAATGTTAGACTTTTAACTGGCCTGAGGGGCTACACAAAATAAAGCTTATAGTGTGGCAGAGCTGTGCAGAGCCAGGGCAACGCCTGAGGACTTTCCACATACACATTCCTCTCACAGCCTTATGTGTACAGGTTTTGCGCTGTGTTCCTGTCTTTCTCCAACCCACAACTTCTCATGTTCATATGAATCACAATTTGCCTGGAAGTGGCTTGCAGAGCCTGCTCATGGAACCAGGCTAAGGTACGTGTTCCCTGAATATCAGCACTGCACGCTGCATGCTCAGCCAGCAACATGTTGCAATGAGAAACCATAACAAGGTTAAGCTTTCTGTTTAAACATATGCAATCAAGAATACTGCCTGCACAGTAGTTCAACAAGCAGCCAAGCCAGTGTAAGCCAGCACTGCTTCCCAAAATGTAAATCATCAAGCAATTCTTAAGGTCACTTCTCCTCTAAAAATCTCAGCAGTAAAGTTGAGGCTTTTGCCCTGGGCCACCATTAAGCTATTCTTCCTCATTATGTCATTCAGAGTAAAAGGTGTGCTTGGCATTCACCACAAGAAAAAATGGCCACTGTCTCTGGTATAAGAGCCCAGAGGGACCAGCCAGTGATGGACACTAAATTCACAGTGACTGGCCATGAGGACCCAGAAGTGGAGCTTTGCAGGCTGAACTTCCCGGTGTTTGATTTAACAGCTAGAGTAAGAGAATGGTGACCATGAAATCCTGCTCCCTTGGCACACAGTGCCCTGAGAAGACAGCTTTTCTACCAAGGCTAAGTGCACTACTGTTTGACTATTAAGCCCAGTGGGAACTGTCTCCTGGCAAATGCATTTGAAGAAATATAACTTGGCAAACACCAGCAGGATTTTTTTTCTAGCAACAGAATGAATTAAAGCTGGTGCTGAA
The DNA here is from genome assembly GCA_026283785.1 of Coracopsis vasa. NCBI lineage: Eukaryota > Metazoa > Chordata > Aves > Psittaciformes > Psittacidae > Coracopsis > Coracopsis vasa. The sequence goes on along the minus strand of JANHGB010045275.1, from coordinate 32,913 downwards.
TTCATGAGCTCTTGCCTTAGAAGTTAGACCACTTCAGGGTCTCCTCTAACTATGGCCATGACCACCAATGCATACACTTCACCACCAAAAACACACTATGAGGGGGTGTGAAGCTTTGCAAGTAATGAGATTGCTGTCCAGCTACAGACAGCTCCAGGCTGCAGCTTTCAATTTGAGTGACCATCTTATATTCAAAGTCTAAGAAGACAATCTCTGGCTAAACAGAAACAGTCTATGTGTGAGCACAAGCCATGGAAATATAGAAGAGTCTTAAAATACCTTCTTCCCCTAGGCAAGTAAACAACTTGGAGGTACAGAAAAATGCTTTCTCCCTGGTATGCTCCAGCCATGTCTTGCTCTTCCCCTTTGTTGCCAAAATTTATAACGTTAAGAAAGTGAGATAGATTTTTTATTTCTTCTTTAGGAACTGGGAGAGAGTTAATTAGTGATTTAAGTCATAAAGAGTGTGAGCAGTGTGTTTAGGGAGTAAAGCAGTCTTCAGCAGTTGAAAACAGGAGGACTGGGTTATCCTTCTTATGCATTAGGAACAACTTCCACAAGCAGAGACATATGAGAGAACCAATACCCTTTTTTTCTCTCCCAATGAAGAGCTGAACAGAAAATGCCCTGCAATTTGCCCTACTTCAGCAGGATTCCTAAGGCTGCAATATGCACTTCAGAAACATGCCTCTCCACAGGGGACCCAGAGAAATGAGAGAACACAACAGTATTGAAAGAAGTTGGCAAACGGCTGAAGCTGAATTTAGAAACTAAGGAACAGTCAAGTAAGCCTTTTCTTCTGCTGTACAATCAGATATATATACATTATGTGGATTTCAAAGAATAAAATCTAGTTACTTTGCACTCAATTATACTGCTTTTGGATTCCCTACTGATCTTAGCCAAAGAGGGTTTTAAAAGTATGAATGTCAAAATGTCAACCACACTGCTTCTTTCCACCTAACTTGTAGCTCTTGTTTACATAAGCAAAATGCAGCCAAGGGTTTGAAAGGCCTGTCAGGGTTACTGAGTGGAGCATGAATCATTTTGCTGGGCACTGCTCTAAATGATGCTTCTTCCTTCCTCCTCATTCTCAAAGGTCAGATAAACAGTACCAGGAACTGCATCTGAAGCTGTTCCCTGCATGACAAAAGACAGGAATCTTTCTGCAGAGGCTTTGGATAACTGTAATCGTTTACTGAAACCAGAAAACTCACCTTGGAGCTAACCATGTATATGCATCTGCTTCTTATCAAGTGTCTTCCTCCCCACTTTTAACTATTTTTTGTGTTTGAATCCATGTAAATTTTTACCATGAGGAGGTAGGAAATAATGTTTACATAATCTAAGGGAAACACCATTAAAAAAAGACTGTGAAAACTTCCACAATACTTTCCACTTACTAATTAGTGCCAAGCATTGCATCATGCACTACACAGCCTACTCCAATGAGCAAAAACTATCTGTTGATCTCTGTGTAGCATTTCTGCAATGCATGTCTTTCAGGACAATGAAATAAAAGCAGGCTTCTGCCCTTCAAAGCAGTCACTCCATTAGAGCCTGCTGAACTATACAACAGAAATGGCAGCGTACTCAAAAAGAACAAGACAAAGACTTGATGCAAAAGGGCATATGAACCTGTAAATTTGATTAACTTTCAAGAACTGCATCTATTCTGCAAGGCAACATGCCTGTGGCATACACATATACTTCATCTTCTCAGAGACTAATGTACAAAAAGCACTGGGCTGTAACATCCCCCAAATACAAAAATTCAGAAATCCTGGCAAGTTCAACTACCATGAACAGCAAGCTGCACATTTAAACAAGAGTGCAGATTTCTAATCATGTGAGGTGGAAAGCTGTAAACGTGACCTGAAGGAAGGACACAGATTCAACTCTGAGCACAGTTTTCAGATACTTGAAACGTATGAGAGGTCTCATAGTTTAACTATGAGACTTAACTATAGACTTAACTATAACCTTTAAGGCAGAGCTCTTTCCAGTTTCACAGAGTAAAGCAGGAGCAGGTGTAATGGCTTGAAGATGCTGCTAGACAAACTGGCCTCAAAATATGAAATATTTTTCTAGCAGTGGTGGTAAACACAGGAATGTTTTCCGGGAGAAGTCATGCACTGCCACTTGAAAATACGTGAAGGTCCGTGGTCTTTCATTTAGCTTCTGTGAGACCCACAACAGCTGATTACAGAGCTCCCTTATGGCCTGACCCTCCATGAATCTGTGAATGTTACAGCTCAGCTTCATCCTGTGAGGCCAAGCATTTTGGCCCCAAACCAGCAACGCACTTACGCGCATGCTGCAATGAAAGCTTGCTTCCTTTACTGGAGCAGGGCTAGAGAGATCAGTCTCTTGCAGGACAGGCCCAATGAACTTTAGCCATCTCAATGTTTGACCACTTTGTGGTTCCTTTGCTGCAGCAGCAATCAGAAGCCTATGATAGCAGAGGCTTGGAAACCTAAAACTTCAAAAGCAGAAGGATACTTTTAATTCTTGCTTATCTTGCATCTATTTTGATGAGGTAAAAGAGGTTGAAATGAGTTTTTTATTATGGTTTCACTATGCGGTAATGTAACTCAGATAAGGAAAGACAAATCGAGGCAAGTTACTCTAAGAAGATGAGCAAATGAAAAACAATGCCTTTATCCAAAGATAAACTTAATGCAATTACTCACTTGAAAAAAAGGGATTAAATCAATACCTCATGGCTACAAACACAAGCATGCTGGAATAGTCTACAATAAGTAGTAGACTGGAAAGAATGTGAGGCATTAGGTAGGCTCAAACATATACATAAGCACACAAGCACATATAGATGTATGTTCTATAAACATGTAGAAACAATAATAATAAAAAAAGAATAAAAATTAACTGCAATACAGAGAAAGGATCCTAAAAAAGCCTTCAGTTCTAAAAAAGGGTGGGAGATGGTATTTTTATGAATTAGAGGCCAAGTCAGCAACAAACAATCCAAAGCCCATCCGGCCTAACTGGAAATTATTTAATTAAGTTATTATATTAAATTATTTAACTAAAACCTTCTACCTTCCCTCCTTAAACTCAGCATGGCATCCTTTGAAGCCATCATTTACTTTCAAGTTGTAACACTGAGTTCATTTCTGGTGGTCCAAATCTCTTGCCAAGAAGAATTTCTTTCATGTATCCATAACATTTTCCCATCTTTTATCACTAGCACCTTACATAATTCAAAAGAGTATTCTGATTCTTGAAAATACTACTTTTTTTGCTGTTGATGTGGTGTGTGTCCCTCCCCCCCCACACTTTTTGTGTGGTTTTTTGTGTGTTGCTGTTTGTTCTATTTTTCCCCAAAACCAGTTATCACTGTGCTGATAGCTGCTGGGTTACTGTGAATTTGCCTTATTTACAGCAATAAACGTTTTGCCTTTGATAAAATGCGATTAGATGTGTTATGTATTTGCAAGGAAGGACAAAATTATGGCCTAGGAAATTCTGAGCTAAGCACATTTCCAAGATTTTATAGCTGATTTAAGATGGCAGAAGTGAAAATAGATCTGTCTGAATTTATTATTTTTTTAATGGAAATAAATAAAATGTGCTTTAATTCATCTTTTAATACTTAGAACAGTGTACATGTGAAGCAACTCTGTTTTACCCATTCAAGTGAAAGAAGCAGAAGTGGGGCAGAAAAACATCCAGCCTTTAACACCAAGTCAGAGAAAGGCTTGAGTGGGATATGAACACATCTAGATTTTTGTCCATTTTCTTTCCAGTGTTAGAAAAGATCTGGCTAGAAGATATTTCTAATAAACATTCAGAACACTTCTCTCCTGTATATAAAGGAACTGTTGTGAAAACACCGATCGATTTACAAACCTGTCAGATTTGGTCTCTTGAGGCGGTGAAAGAGTTGTCCCATAACGAGAAGTGGGTGTTGCAGGGGCACTCACACCAGAGTAAGGTCGTGGAGAAGAGTAAGAGCTGCTGCCATAACTATTGTATCTGAAAAAATGGGAAGAAAGGTAGGAGAAAAGGAGAGACAGAAAGAATCCATCAGCAAGCAGATACGCAACAGTAAATCCTCTTGTTAGGGGATGGCAGTGATTCCATACCTTGGAATTTCTTAAACCTTCCCCTGCTGAAAATATTGCTCTAATCCCAGCTTCAGAATATGCAACCTATCATCTTATTTTAGTATCAACCATGTCATGGAAATACCTAATTCACATAGTGAGCTATTGGTATGGAAAATAATGATAGATTATAATGGTTGTCTCAATTGACAACTCAGAACAGGAATAATTAAATCACTACTCAGTTACTCAAAATTATTAGCTGCTTTGGGAGCCGATACCCAGGTATTAGAAAAGGGATCAAACTAGTCCAAGTCAGCAGTAATCATAGGTAGTGAAATTAAGGAAAACAGCAGTATTCCCTAGACATGATCTGAACATGGACACCCATTGTTTGAAAATGTTTGCATTATAAATGGAAAGCATCCACATTCTTTTCAATTAAAGCAGGCAGTATTTTCATTCCCCTCCCCCAGTATTTTGTGGCTTATGTGCCATTTCTTATAATATCTATAAAAAATTACCACCATGGTTAAAAAGGCGTTACCTCTGGAAGCCATTTCCTCCATTAAAAAAACCTACCCAAGCCTTCTTGACTTTAAGCTTGCTCATCAAAGAGAAATTGTTTCCACAACTCCTGGAACGACCACCTTCCTGGAGTCCCTTGTATCAATGTTCTCACCCTGGCTACCGTATTGAATAGAAAAGGCAGTTGTGTTGCTTTGCTGTGCCTTTTAACCATCGTGCTTAAATAGCAAGTCAAGAGAGATTCCTGATCTGGGAAAATGTTAACTTTTCTATTCACACGATATTCAGATGATCCTGTTTTCCACATGGACAGTGTATGATGCTTTGTAGGTGAGTACTCTGCAAGGCCAACTTACCCAAACATCAAAATTCACTTCAGGAAAAGGAGCAACATAATTTTTCTGATTACAACTCACAAGATATAATATACCCTCCTTCACTGTATCTTTTCTCGGCTGCTTCTTTTCTCATACACATCAGCACTCAGTAATTTCAGCCAGCAAATTTCTTTGAAAAGGCTGGTTAGTTTCCTTCAGCTCCACTTAGCACACTCATCTAGCCATGCAAAAATTCATTCAAAGTTTCAAGCTTCATTCCTTAGGGTACAACAGCATTGCTGCCTGCCAAGGCCCGTGTTAAAATCAAAGTAGATTTCAGTTAGGGGGTTTTATAATGGAAGTAATCATCCTTTAGTGAACATGCTGCCTTCGGCAACAATTCCTGGTTCAGGTTTTAGAAAACCCCTTACCATCACCATCTGTTTTTGAGACACCATGTTGACTGCCTGGGAACAGAAGAACAATTTTGGAAAAAAACACTAGTATGCACATTTCTGAGCTACAAAAGGAATTTTGCAGGAAATAACTGCCCTCCTGGCATTCCTGCCCTACAAGCCCCACTGTCTAGTGGCCCTGTGGAAGGCTGTGTAGATGGACAGCATGGGGCTTCTCTGGTAGCACAGACTTGGCATGGGTCTTCTGTATTCTGGCTATGCCAGTACTGAGTGAGCGATGAGAAAACTCTGCTGTCCTGACAACAACTCTGAACTCATTTGGTATGTTCCTGACACTAACAGAAACCTCGATTTCCATTTCAATCAACTGAAAGGAAACCTTCTTATCAACCATTACATTTGCCTTTCTTCTCCTCTCCCCCATGAAAAAGCTGAAACAGCTTTCAGAAGAAAAAGAATCCTTTTTCAGACTGATTTCAATTAGTCCAAAAATAACTCTCATTCAGATGGAGAGAACATAACTTCTATGGACTCAGACTACAAGTATTAACAAAATCAAATTCAGAGGGACTAGCCTGGACATGCTATCACTAAATATCGAATTTAGAGGGAGACAAATGCTGGAAGAGTAGCAAGGCAAAATAAGCACACCAGGTAAGTCAGTATCCTGTACACAATGTTTATCTTTCTAAACTTTCTCTGGTAGTGGTTATCACTTCTACCTTCCCTTCTTGTCTCACAAACTGATGCAGATGCAATGGTCTTGTCCCAGGACATTTCACTCTGAAGAAACCTCAGGCATTTGCCTCTTTTATGAACACATTACTGCCCAAATTGTGCAAGCTTTGATCTCCTGTTTCTCCAGATAACCCCAGCAAAATCTTCCCCCACACCATGTCCTCGATCCTATGTGGTGACTGGAAGTACAAGGATGGGCAGAGGAAAAAAAAAATCACTGCAGAAATACTAAATATTGCAGGAACAGGAGCTATTTAGAAATCTACTCTAAAAAATATAAAGTGCCAATGAGAGCAATAAATGACTGTGGAGGCCTAAGGGAAAATTGCACTAATGTAGGAAAACGTAAATTTAGAGAAAACGCAGCGTTCAAGCTGCAGGTAAGGCAAGATGTGTGAACTAAGTCCCTTGCCAACATCTACTTGGATTCACAGGCTTTCCAACAAAATGAAAAAAAGGCACAAAACACCCACCTATTAGAAGAGAAAGATCGAAAATTAAAAGGATCAGAGGAATCAAAATATTTGTTCACATGCAGGAATTCAGAAGGACTGCTGGAGAGAGGAAGAAATAAATATGCTCATAATATACGTGTACCTTTTCAGCACGTAATTCAAAGAGCTCTGATCATTGGGAAAGACAGCCAAAAATTATCAACCTCTTTTGAAGGTTATTCTTTAGCATCATAGAACTGAGCATATGTTGTGGAGTGAAAACTGCCTATTCTGAGTGCTATATTCTCTTTATAGGGTTTAATCTACTTCCTTTATTACAAGCATGAGTTGAAATTGCACATGACAGGGATATGCACTCTAATCTAACAACAAATTCGGGATCTGGCAGCTCAGTCTTTGAAGCCAGGATTTCACCCCTGAATTCCAAGTGCTGATCTGATCTCTTTTGGTTTTATAGCAGAAAAGCTCCATTAACTTTCATGAAATAATGTCTGCAAATTACATTGTTGCAAATGAGAGCAAAATGGTGCTCCTTTCTGTGATCTTCCAAATCACAGGTTATTTATCTACTCCTGTATAAAGGAAGCCAGAATGCTTATTAACTGTAGACCTTTAAGAGGAGTAAAATGAAATGAAGGCAACAAAGGCAAGGGGAGAATATCAATCAAGTTAAAATACAGGCTTACAGGACTAAAACTAATACAGTATGTTCTGGAAATAATACAACACAGAGTGCATTATTACCACTATAAAACTCTTGAAAGGTGTTATTCATTTATCTAAAAATTAATGTCAGCTGTATAAAATCTACCTGTTTTCCCTCATCACTTCTGCTTCCTTTTCCTTCACAGATGCTGGAGTCTCTTCAAAGTCATACGAGAAGAGGTGAAAAGGAGTATGTGGTACATAAGGTAATTTCTCCACCGTTGGAGATGCCTTTGGAGTAATGGATGCTGATGAATTTTGGGAAGAACTTAGCAATGCTGCTGCAGGTGAAGGTGGTGATGAAAGGACAGAATTATGATGAGAGACAGATGAGTCAGGCACAGAAGAGGAGCTGCTAGGAGAACTCTTTGCTCTAGAGCAGGAGAGAGGCCTCTCAGCTGGAGAAATGGCACTGGAGATGGCTGAAGAATCAGAACACCATGAGAGGTTTTCATTCACAGCCTCCCATGTACCTGGGACCCCACTGCAGGAGGAAAACATTGTGAGAAAGGGAAGGGAGGGAGAGAAAAATGGGGAAAAGAGAGATCAATAGATAGTACCACCTGGAGGAAAAACCCTAAAGTCAAGGAGAGTCAGAGAAACAAAAGCTTCCAAAATTTAGACAATCACCTCTTTTTAAATAAAGAAAACTCACATCTTTGTATGCCAGTGGGATTCTTCTTGGAGTTGGAAATACTGAGGAATGGAAGCAATTTAGCTTAAAGAGAAGGAAGGGATTTAACCCACAGACTTCAGAACTAATTTTCATGAACCTTTTCACGACCATTTTCTGAACGAATTTCAAGTATTTCAAGTTAGGTTGTAAGCATTGTCAGAGCAGTTCAAAGCAGTTTCAACACACTGGAGAACATGGCCCACAGAGTACAGACGCTTCAAGACACAATCTGCATGCCTGCCTCTTGAAGGCCAGATACCTGATTATCATCCTCCCTGGTGAGCTGATATTTTTACTAAAAACGCTCATCCACCAAAGATGAAAATAAAAAAATACTCAATCAGCACTGTTCTGGCAAAATTAAGGTTTAGGATTATTTCAAAAGCAATGCCTTACTAGATCATTTGTCTAGGTATGAAGGCACTAATTTCTCTGAGCATCAGCATCCCATTGTTAGTGACTTGAAGAGCTGCATCAAGTGCAACAGAAAACACATCTGCTTTGCTCTAGTGAAGGCAGGTGCTGGTGAGTGACAGAAGCAGCAAGGCATGTGAAAAGCCATGGGATCTGAACTCTGAGATGTCTGTTTTCACTAGCATCTCCAGCATAAACGCTGTGCATGGGCTCTGTGCTGGATCACTCGCAGGTGGCTGATTTCATTCTCACCTCTGCAATCCATTTTCAGGCATGCAAAGCATGGCCCTTATCTGAAGGCTTTGGGTTTGGCACAGCATATGCAACAAAAACATAATATATGTTATACACACGAGGATATTATGAATTTATCCATCAGGTATATACCAGGTAATCATTTTCAGAACAGAAACACCATGGGCAATCTGGAAACCTTCCTGTATTGCACCAGCTGTGTATGACAGGAGTCACTGAAGCCAGGTTAGTCCTACCAATCCTGACAGCATCTAACACAAACAACCAGGGTGCAGATCATTTTTGTTATTCTATGTTGATAATGAAAGGAGTATTTAGAAAAGCCATGGGAATATCACCCACTTATCTCGAAGTGACTATTCTTTTAAAAGATCAATAACCTAAAAGCACATCACATCCTTTATACAACTCTTCCTTGATTTTTTTTTTAAACAGTATTTTAGTATGTTCATGTGATCTAACAATAAGGTCTGTCTTAGCTTTGACTGTTAAGAATTGGTTTTGAGGAAATTATCACTTAATTTCGAAATTTCAGGCAGCCATTGGCAAGATTTGCAGACTGGAAGACACTAATAACAACAGTACAGTATTTTCTTTGGAATTTGCACATTAAACAGTTTCCTTTCTCCCATCCATGCTGTACAGCGTCTGCATGAATGTGGTTTATTTAAAACAAAAAAATCCAGTTTCATTTGCCGAGTTGCAAAGCCAAACAATTTAACCTAAATCAAATGGCTGTCTGGAAGAAAGAACATATTTTCTTTCTTCCAATTTATTAGGATAAAGTTGCCAGATGCCAAATCTATATATACCTCAGAAATAAGTGGAAAATTTTACATTAGAATATGTTTTTGATAGGTGGTTTGTTTATATCAATATATATATAAATGGGCAGGTATGTAGAAAATGATATACATGTATCTATCAGATTTCTCTCAAAGTAATTACTTCCTATTAAAACATGAACAAAATTGATAAAAATCATAGGCAGCACTCAAAAAAATGTCACTCTTCTTCACAGTGACAGGTATTGTTAATAAGGTGGTATCATGAAAATAGGGACACAAACCTAAGAAACAAACCAACTACCTCAGCAAAGAGGTTTTGGTTTCACCATTGCCTTAACAAAAAAGATAATACATGCTTAGAAGTTCTGCTTTCGGCTAAATCTTTTGAGATTTGTGAGCATTACTCATTTTGTACAAAGGGAGTGACAGGAGACGGTGCTTAGTGCATGAAGCCTATATAATTAAACTTTTTTCCATTAACACACACCAACAAAGCTTTAAATTGCAGAAAGATATCCTTGTGAGGTGGGCTTTAACAGGTGATATAGGAACGTGAGTGAAAGGCAGATGCTGCTGCACACTGTGCTGGTGAGTTCATGCCAGAGCCCAAGGAAAAGGTGAAGGGACAATGCTGAATCCTGGTACCTGGCTTTGACCTGCCTACAGGCCTCTTCCTCCCCCTCATCCTCAGTATTGGGTTCTGTGACTGGCTGTTCTTCTTCCTCCTCTTCATACTCTTCCTCCTCTCTGAGGTCAGACCAAGTAAAGAAGCATGCAGTGGGATGGAAAGAGAGAAGGTGGAAGAGAAAACAATATGAGTCCCCAGAAAAAAGAAATGCAATGAAGTTAGAAATGGAAGGAAAACATGGCAGGGATGGGGGAGTTATGGCCACCCTATGTTAGACAAAAAGCCACCTAATACTTCCTGCTAATTATGTGTTGGCACAAGGGTAGCTACAAAAATTTTATCCTTTCCCCTATTTACATTCTTCACTATGAGTTTTTAAGACCCCAAGATGCCATTGGCTTTTCTTGAACTTGGCTTTCCATTTGCTGCTGCCCTACCTGCAGAGACATCAATGGAAATATTCATGACAGTACCACCTCATTAGCTATTAAGCTATGTCTGTTTGGCTTAAAGGACAGTACATGCTGTGCTGGCATGGGATAGCTGGCACTGGCCATCACCCTTTCTAAATTAACACAAATAAAACATTCCTGTTAAGCAACCGGTAGCTCAACTGGAAAACAAACCAGGGTGAACCATTAAGTTAGACGCAACAGAGACACCAAATTAGTTCAGGACTATTTGCAAATAGCAATATTTAAATTATTGATGCCAGTACATGAATTATTTCAGTAAAGAATAGTTAGTATGGTCAAAGCAGGCTTTGGTTCAGCAGTAATTCTGGAAGAGGGGAATTTTAAGACACGCATAAAGCCTCCATAACCTACAAACCACACAAGTGAAAAAGAAAACTGTATTAAAACAAAAAAGGCTACATTGTCTGTCTCCTCTCATTTATGCTTTTTCCTCCTCAAACAAACAGACTCATGGAAGATTTAGAGAACATTCTCTCTTTGGACTTCTTTTGCATTTGCAGTTGATCCAGTTCTCCACTTGATACAACAATGTATACCACTAGGTTATGTTCCAGGCGAAAAATAAAGCATACAAACATTATTAAAGTTTGTAAGACACCCATATTCCTTGCATTTTCGTGAAAGCTGGTTTTCTTTTCCCTAATTCTGAAGGGATTCTGTGTGCATTTTTCTTTCCATTTAGAATTAGTTTCGACGTCATAAGAATAATGAATAGTGATCAATGAGATCATCAATGCATGATGTAAAGGGTTAACCCAAAATTTGTTGCATTTGTATGGAGTTAGTCATGAAATAATCAGGAAAATGGCAGCACCTGGAACTTTCCCAACACTCTGGGAAACATCTACAAGGTAAACCCTTTCAATCATTCCTAAGGCATCACAGTGGCACAACTATCTCAGCATCTCTCCATCTCCCTGTCCTCTCCACAAACACATACCTCATCTACAGAGGCACTTCTCAACTTCCACACATATATATAAGAAAAACCAGAGCTGACCAGGGAGTATTCACATCATCCCTTCTCCTTACGAGTGAGCAGCTCAAGACTATCTTTGTTATTCTTTCATGTAAAGGGCAAACATCTGCATCTGCCAGTCTTACAGCAATTACATTGAGTAAATAACTCATGAAGCTCTGTGAGATCATGGTTCTCTGATAAGACCACAATGCATCCTATGAAGCTGACAGCACGGCTATTACTTACAGGAACAAGAATGGCCCTGTTATTACTGTGTTTTAAGCTCCAACCAGGTTTCCAAATTGATGATGTCAAATTCCTCACTGACCTCAATTGTCTCAAAATGCTCAAAATTGTAAGTGAAATACTCATCTGATATGGGGGATCTCATAAATTTGGAAGGGTTCTTTGAGATTTTATTTGTTCACACAAGTGCATGGTAGTAAGGTCAGGAGTTTATAAAATACTGGTTGAACTGGGAACCACCAAGTTATAATTGCACTGAACAGAAAGAGAAGCTGAAAAGAAAAAAGCATCCAGAACCAAAAGGATTAGGCTCACATTTAAGGACCACTTCATAACACAATATCATCAGGTCCCTAAACTAACAGTTGCCAGGTGAGCAACCCATCCTGGATATTTTCCTTGAGATTTTGCCATCCCATTTTTATATTTTGTGTTTATAACCCTGAACCCACGGTCTCAAATCTTGATATCAAGTCTCTTATATACCAGCAGTGAAAGCTGTTCCTTTCCCCACCTTTCAGAGTTTTCATAATCAGTGTTTATCAGATTAGGATCTTTAATTGGTGCCTGAAGGCCTGAATCTAATTTTTTCTATACAGTCTATTTCCCTACAGCCAGCTGAAGCTTGGAACTAAACAGGGACTTACTATTCTAATTTTAGGTATCTATTTTTTAAAATGCTGAGCTTCTGTGTAGAAAGAGTACAGCTGTCAAGTGAACCACATATCAAATACTACAGGTGTGCAGTAATCAATTAAAATACAGCCTTCTGGGGTTTCTTATTGCTGTGCAAAGTATTGTTCTAATCCATTATTGGGAAAAAGAGATTCCCATACAATTACCTTAATTATCAATATGAGCACACTCTAAATTAAATCTACGTATAACGGCCTTCATAAAATTGGGATATATGACCAGTATCTCACAAAAAATTTACTGTATCTTACCCTGGAAGAACTAGTTGTCTGCAAAAAGTCCTGAAAACCAAGCAGGTTTTAGAAGTACAACAGAAACATCCATATAAGCCCAGGTTAACAGTTGAAAAACAAACTAGGAAATGGAATTGTGATATATGAACTTCCAGAGCTATCAATGACATATTTTCCATAAGCACTAGCATTCCCTTAAAGCACATGCATATGCTTGCACTAGCATACGTTTAAAGGACCTTAGCTTTTTACATACACGCTTCTTTCTGGTAAGCTGTGCAATACATTTATGTGCTGAATCTTTAAGTCAGTTACTGGACTGAAACTCATTATCACCTGAAGGCAGGTTTGGGACCTGTAAGGTTTTGGTTTCAGTCTATAGGCAGAGACACACTTGGCCTACGAGAAACAGAACTTGGACCAGGAGGTGATTTGACCTATGTGGAGCTGAATGGAATGTTTACCCCTTGTCCTCCTTCATGATGGGTCGTGAACTATTAATAATGTCACATGAAGGAAATACTTTTGTCTGCTGTGATGTTTATCTCCAATTTCATCTCAGGAAGCAAAAAGTGAAGAGCCTGCTTCTCAGATGTTATTACTTGCTCTCCTCTAAAGAAGCAGATCAAGAGTAACAGCCCCTTAATTTGTATATTATTTGAGAATATTATATTTCAAAAGAACTATGCATGTGCAGAAACCCTGTGTGGAAGACTTGCTTCAACAGTTTATAATCAGCCATTGACACAAGCAGAATGGGCACTGTTTCCAAGCTGAATATTTTGTTGGAAGTTAATCTCTTACTGGTTTTTGCACATATATCTGAACTGTGGATAATAACAAATAAAACTGAATTAACTGGGTGGGCCCTAAGAACTGAGTGTATGCAAATCATGCAACCCTCTATCTGCTAAGACCTCATGGGAGTACACCAAGCATTAGAGTGACACAGCTATTACAGTGACTGGCTTGGTGGACTGGCACTTCCAAGGCTGCTGACAGTAGACAGCAGTGCCTGCTTGACAAGAGCCAGCTGCTGAGATTTGAGAAGGAAAAAATAATGAAATTTATTTACTCCTGACCCCAAAAGAGGACCTCTCTAATCACCTGACAGCTTTTCTTATGAAAGGCTGGAAATTAACTGGTACTTTTGCATCCCTAGGAATGGTGAAGTGGCTCTGTGCATCCATTGCCTTACCTTAAGGTGGATTAATTTCAGAGATTCCAGTAAGATCATTCTTCTGTCAGGCCAAGGACTCTTTCCTCAAATCTCCCTGAATTCTAGATCAGAAGCTTAAAAGAAGCTTTGATTGAAAAGCTCTCTTCCTCTGCTAATATTAATTCTAGCAGGACAGCAGGCAATTGGTTGGAAAAGGCAGGAGCTGGCTCCACATGTGCTGACTGCAGAGGTGACTGGTGCTGTGCACAGAGGCAGCATGCTCCCAGACCTGGAGGAACCAATCTGATCAAGGGAAACTTGCACAATGGACGTAAGTGTGTGCTTGGAAGAGATGCTCAGTGCTTGGAAAGTCCTCTTTCAGCAGCTAAACTCACAGTTTCAGACACCTGGACTCTCCCCAGAAAGTGGATCAGACGCAGATCAGAGGAGAGGGAGGAGCTCATAGGCAGGAATCAAGTGTGTTACTCTTAAGTTGAAGAGACACAAACACAGATTGATAAAAGGGACTTATCCACAGGTTTAGCTGAAGGCAGCGGCAAAATCCATAATCCATATAATGATGGCATGAAGCACTCTGAAGAGAGCGACTCTCACTTCACAAGTACCCAGAGCACCAAGAAATGCTCTCCATCTTACTGGTCCCTAGAGTTGAACAATGTTGTGCAGTCTCTGTCCTCTCCAGGCTGTCCCAGATCTCTTCCCTTTGCAGTTTTGATGAAGACAACTTGAAAAAACTCTGGCTTGCTTTCTTCTATTTTGTAGCCCAGAAACACAAATTTCTCACTTCCGCTCCCTCCTCTCACCCCCTCCCAAAAAACCCCCAAAACCCAAACAAACTCACAATAAAAACCTCCAAAGGTACAGCTAATAGAAAAATCAAAGGCTGTGCTGAAGCAACAAAAAACCCCCAAAGCCAGAAAACAAGCCTGAGCGCAGAAAACCATTCTGCTCTGCTTGGTATCAAAGGAAATTTTTAAAGTGTAAGATATGCTTTAAATCATTTTAATTCAAGAAGAATTTGACCGCTAATGTTTGAATACAGAACAATAAAAAAAAGTGATGGTCTAAGCCATAATTAGGCTACCAATGTTTTTGTCTGCACATACAATGCACATGAAAGTTAATTCATGAGATAAGAGCACATTAAAGTGTCTCCCTTTTGGTATGATGCCAATTTGTGCAAGGCTCATTTAACCATTACTAAAGTCTTACTAAATATTTCCTTTTTAATTTTGCAGGTTATTAGACAAGGCCCTAAGTGTACTTCTGAGCCTTTTGTGACCATCCAAAGAATTATACAGAAATTGCCAAGAAATGTGAACACATGACTTCAGTGAAGAAAGGGTCCTAGGAGTTATGCAGTGACTCAGAAATAAAAGGACTGGGGAACTATAAAGCCATTGGCCATTATTTCCACACTCTGAAAATCACCTTATGTGCTGTTAATTACTGATGAGGAATTTTCTCTCTCCCTTTCTTTTTGTAATTAAGTCAAGTGCTTTTCAGTTTAGCTTCTTTAAATTACTTTCAGTTACACTTTCACTGCCTTTCAGTGGAGCAGCTCCCGACTAGGAGGACTACAGGCCACATTTGGTGAAGACCACCATTAGCCATTCCACAATATTAATTCTAAATGAAATACTACTGTTTATCTCACAATTTTTTTCATTCAAAGTTTTGTGTCCCCCCCTTCAAACCTCTGACCTGTGTTACCTCTTGCACAACATTTTGAAAGCTGCTTCCCTGAACCCCTCACAGGTGAACAAACACGAAAAATGAAAAATGTTCCATCAAGGAGAGATCTTTACAAGTCACAGTGGATGTAATTTTGTTTTCTTTTTCAATTGCTTGCCATTGTCCTCAATTTATGAGCGAATTTCCACTTTCACAGGTTAGACATCACAATTCATAGCCAAATTCCTAAGTCCTTGTAAAGCATACAAATGCTTTGGTACACTTCTGCTGCTTCATCTTTTCTTCTATCCTAGCTGCCAAAACAGATGCCACTAGTCTTTTACATGAAAGCCAAAAGTGGTATAAATTTAAATTTATCATATATTACTCTGTATAAAGATAGAGCAATATACTTTCCTCATCTATTAAAAACAAAACTAAAGAAACCACCTATCAACTCCCATGCTCATTCCTATTCCACTGCTACATGTGATAGACCACTGTATTTGGTGCAATTATGTGAAGATGAAAATACATGAAATCATATGTATAATAAGTTGCTTGCAGCGCCTCAAAACTGGGCCTTCTGAACTGAAGGGAAAATAATATGCTTAATTACAAAGGTCAAAAAGCAAATTATCCTGGTGTTTCTGCTCTAAATAAAGAAAAATGTTAAGAAAATGTTGACGAAATGACAAATAACGTGAAGTAAGTGTATTGACTATGCCTTCTTATTATGCGGTTCTTGAGGTTACTGTTATTTTCTTATCCCTAAAATATGATCACTAACAACATTTCACACCTAAATAATATCTAGGTAATGTCTCCACACTTGTTTCGTTGCTGCAGTTGGTTTATATAGGACACATCAAAGCAGAGTAAGACAGCAGAGCCTTGCTTAACATACTGGCAAGGCTTTGCAAAGACTTCAAGAATCCCAACTCTCTGATCATTGAACAGCATCACTGTTTTTACATTTGTATGAGCAGAAAGGTAAAGAAACAGAATCATGATGTAGAGAGACTTTAGGAGCAATAAATACCAAAACATATACAGAAAGAGAGAAGAAACGGTGTTTTCAGAGCTTGGAACTGCATATTGGTCGACACTTGAAGGTCACTGTTATTGCCCCTTACTTCAAAGGGAAGGATCAGGAAATGGCACCCTGACAAACTGCTCTCTTTTTCTCTCTTATCACAGGGTATATGTAAAAAGAAAACTTTTCTGGCCTCAGAGGATCATGTTTACAAATACTGGGAACATACTGTGGAGGTAAATTTTCTACGGCATGTATAGTCCAGTGCTTAAGACATTAACATGGACCTCTAGAGAAAAGTATTCACATTCTGGTTTGAAATTATATTTCCTCAGGTAGTTCACCAAAGGTACAAAAACAGTGAAAAAAAAGTAAAAACCCATTAGGTTAAGTCATGCTGTGCTTTGATTTGCCACACAGCTATAACCTCATTTAAGTTTCAGTGCTTTCTTCATGCCTCTTGAAATTCAAACTGGGAAAATCTACCATTGCCCTTACACCAATATACAGTGCTGTCAATTGGATTCTGCACATATACCAAGTGTTAAACGTTTCCTCTCAGCAAGACCCACTGCCAGCAAACAGTATCCCTACTACAAAACCTTACATTTCTACAGAGGTATTTTAATTCAGATTAAAAGTGCTTATATCAACCTGAGACAGTACTAGGACCTGTAACTCCAAGTAATATGGAAAATACTAAAATGAAATAAAATAAAATAAAGTAAAATAAAATAAAATAAAATAACCTCCCATCCACCACTGTAACCAGCACTTTGATTTATAGCTAAAGTATTTACATAATAAAAACATTTCACACAGTGTAGTGGAAAACCATCAGAACTTGAAACAGCATGACAAACCCCAGAATTTTGCCACAGTAAATGCTAGAAAAAAATCAAAGATCAGTTATGGTTTGGGATGCTTGAAAACATGGAAAATCATAATAACAACAAAAAAGTCTTAGCTGTATTTTGGACAAACCACTCCTGCAGGCCTGGCTCTACATGAAGCAATTTGAATAATCAGTTAATGGGGCGTAATAGCCAAACTAAGGTCTCTGCTGTTGGTTGTTAGAAACTTGTCAGGAATCTGAAGTTAAACAGAAAAAATGCTTAGCATCAGAGGCTCAGCTGTGTTCATTGTTTTCTGGTAAAACCAAAATAACATCACAATCTTTTCCTGCATCTTGACAATCCTCAAGTATCAGAAACATGTATTTCCTAACGAACAGATCCTTACGACGGCTCAGCACAGCTTTCCTTTATATAGACAATAATTTTCCAGTCTTTTTCTAGGATTGTAAAGACTGTGAAAGCCCCTGAGCCCAGTGTCCAGCAATGTTCAATGGCACTGTGTCCAGCCAGCTGTGAAATTTGTGGGAAACTTTGGAATTCCCTGTGCTACTCTTTGCTCAGAGGAAGAGTCGTAACAGCCTTCGAGGCAGGACTCTTAACAAAAGCACAGTTCATGGGTACATAAATCCCTGCTGTTGTTTTGCTTTTCTGCTGCTGTTTTCCTTAACACAGTTCTGAAGGTCAAGTTTCTTCGCACTGGAAAAAGTGGAAGCATCAGGTGAACCTGGACAGTTGGTCTTCCTCATACCTTTTTAGCCTCATGGTCTAAAAAAAAGATAGCTTTTGAAATACAGATTTGGTCACTGATTCAAGATACATGCCCTGCCCTGACGTGTTCTTAAGATGAAAGTCAGCTCTTCCACTTGTTAGGTTTCAGACACAGGAATGCTGACAAGTTGGAATCAAGGCCTTACTATCTCTGGATGAACATGTATAGTGTTACATGGTCAATCTCAGAAATTCTTTTGTGATTTTTGAAGATATAAAGCAAATCAAAGCTAGGAAAAAGCAGAATAAAACAGAGACTAGTAAAGTGAGGTAGATATCTAATCCTAGCTATTCAAAACTTTATAAACCTCAGTCTTCAATTGTAACTAATTCCACAAAGCTTTAACAGAGCCATTCACTCAAATGTTGGTATGAGGCATCAGTGCAAATCTCATAGATGGGGATGGTTGCTGTGCAGCATTGAAGAAAGGGAAATGCACAGCAAAATGTGAAATACATTAATTCAAAAAACTCATAGTAGTACTTGTTTCTGGTCTGCAAATACAGGGCTCCTGCAGAGTACCTGCTCAGTGTCGAGACAGCACTGAGACCTTCTGAATTACCTGCCTTCTACTCCCTTGAAGCCAGACATGACAAGACTGAAAGACAGACAGACAATTTGGTTTTTAATGCTTATATAGCCAGAAATCACTGCATAAAATAACACTCTCGATCTAGTGCAAGTTCCATGCCACCCCTTACATTTTCCCCTGACTCTATCCATTGTGTGGTTGGAAAAAACTAGCTTTACTTTAAAAACAACAATAACAACAAAAAAACCAAACCAAAACCATGGAAGAACTTGTTTAAAAGTCTACCACTTAAGAAACAGCATGCTAGACCACAGACTGAGAGCACTCAGTTTGGATCAGGGCAGAAAATCTTAGGAGGTGCCATCAGTGAAGCATTTAAAACACCATGTTAACAGGACTGATGCTCTCACCAGGCTTTTTGGTGCTCTATGCCGTCATGGTAAAAGAAAGAAGTTTTGAGCAAAGCAAACCTGCTGGTGGTCAGGACTGGCTTTTTAAAGTACCCTGCAGCAGCTACATACCCTTAAACCAACTTTCAGCCTTTCTTAGTCAGGAGTCGTTATCAACTTACTTATTTAGTAATGGACATATAAGACTGTGTTTCACTCTCCATGAAAACTATTTTAACACAAAGCAGATTTGGGTTCTTATTTGTTTTGAACCACAGGCAAAAAAGTAATGCATATATTTCGAAAGAAGGTTGCCAAATGGATGAAAAAGGCCCGCAAGTCTTCCTTTTGGTTGCCCTTAGCATTTACGGTCAACTTTTCCCAGCTCAAAACCCAAAATCTGCTCTCAATTAGTTTGGCATAGATCAGAGCAGCTCCACTGACTTCAGACAGCTTTTCTGGATATAGAGCATTGTGAGACAGAACAGAATTCGGCCAATATTGTCCTTTTTTGTTTTACCGGCATCATGGATTCTAGTCTTTTTGGAAGACCTATCGGTTGACACAAAGCAGATGACTGTGGACAACCTGTTTGATGTGGTAAACAAAAGCAAAGTAACTGCCAAACCAGCTGACAGAGCTAGAAAGAAAAGAAACATGAACATTGTGGGAAGGATAATGTTGAGGAAGAACTCAAACCTTCCGTCTACTGATTTTGGTAGTGAAGTCCAAAAATAACCAAGGATATTGCCCTAAATAAAATTTAGTACAGTGTAAGAGTGTGACTTTAATCTCTAAGTACGTCCATCAGAAGCAATTCCACTGAACTTGATGGTGCTGATCCACTGTAAAACCAGACATAGACGTCTACATCCACATACAAAGTTTAGATACCAGGAAGAGAAACACAGTAAGATTATCATATTAATATTGTTAAATGTTTCTTACTGGTAAATAAAATATAGTGAAGGAACAAAGTGACTGAAACCCATTTTACAGACTATTTTTTAGAAAATACAGCACTGCAAACACTTATTGCAAGTTTTTCTCCTTCCTCGAGAGGGACTAGGATTATGAACTAAAAGAAGGTCTTCAGGAGAACACAAATCTTTCCTGGGTAAAGAAAAGTTACTTTCAGCTCAGAGAGGCAATAAGTAATTTTTCATAGAATCATAGAATAATTAGGGTTGGAAAGGACCTTAAGATCATCTAGTTCCAACCCCCCTGCCATGGGCAGG
>JANHGB010045275.1:0-12536 GCA_026283785.1 Coracopsis vasa | reverse complement strand
CTCTTCTCCAGGCTGAACAGCCCCAACTTTCTCAGCCTATCTTCATACAGGAGGTGCTCCAGCCCCCTGATCATCCTCGTGGCCCTCGTCTGGACTTGTTCCATTTTTATCCATTTGTAGATTCCTTTCTACAACATTAACAATGGAAGACGATGGGACACAACATGCATTTCTTTTGACAAAAACAGGTGATGTCTGCATCATATTTCAACATCTGATTTTAAAATTTCATTAGAAATTGCAGTAATTTCTAAACTTATGATGTTTTATTAAAATCCTTTAAACCAATCAATATGTTACATCACAGACTACATGCTTCTGTTTGAAAACTTAATTCCTGTAGGAATTCTGCAGAGAAAAAAACTTCTTTCCACTTAAGATTAACTGAAACTTTATAAATATGTAAAACCCTCATACGGATCATTCAGTTTCACTATTTCTCTGTTTAAATGTTAATGAATGGAAGCCATGAAGCTTTTACTTTATCTTTTTTTGTCCCAGTTTAGCTATTGGGTGTAGAGATACTGTTGCATTCATCTGGACTATTTCACTGAAAGCTGAGAGACTCACTGGGACATGATAAAGCAGGAAGGCTGGTTTTCTTCTTCCTACCACAACTACAGATTTGGGCAGATGATGAGACTGAAAATGTGAAGGATGGAATCTGCTTTTCTGAAACGCTTGTTTACCAGAAAGCCAGTGGGATTTATAGAAGAGCCAACATTTATTTAGCATAGAACTTGCATCTTTGGGTACCAAAATATATTGTGTGGTCTGTAATGTCCGATAGGAAAAAAAATGATTTGTTACATAAAAGTAATACTCCCTTGTCTTTACCTCCTGAATAGTGAGGGTACGACATCTACAAGGTTTTTATTTAACTAATATGCGAAGTAAAGATCAGTGCTGCATACATTACTAATTGAATGCCTTGCTCCTTACAGAGACAGGTGAGCAAGTTAGAGATTCCAAATGTAGTTGAAGAGATTTTAATTACCTTCCTACAGAAGATTCCAAGGAAAACTGCACCTTGAAATTAAATTTGACTGCTTAAATATAGACTTCTTTCCTGGATGTAAACTTAAATTATGCTTTAAATTGTGTCGCTGTGAAAGAGGGTGTGGAGCAGAACTGGATATTTTTTTTCCCCAAAAAAAGTAGGATAATTATTGCAATTACGCTATGTTGCTGAAAAAAAATGTTAAAGAACTTACAAAATTAATCTGACATGGTTCTACTCTTCTGACACTAAAAATTAGCTCAAACACAAATTCATTAGGAGTTACTAAAGACTGCAAAATAAAGCTAATAAGCAAGCGTTAACAGTGAGAAAGCGTGTTGGTAGAAGCTGTTGTCCTGCATAACTTGTTTTTGTTTAATTACAGTAAGGGAATTGACAATTTCTGCTGAGGTGAAGCATTTCCTCACTTCTAGTACAAATTAATCAGTTCTAAAAAAATCAGTGATATCTGCTCCACATCTATGGACACAGATCCCCATTCACATTGGTAAGTCATGAAGCAGGGCCCAAGATCATGCACAAGGTATCCCACGCACAGCAGCTGAAGCCCCCAGATGTACTCACGCTGAAGATGCTTTAAACTCAGCCTCAAATGCACTGTCATCCATGTCATCCTGTGAGACCACAGAGCTCTCAACCTCCAGCCCACTAAAGACCCGGCAAATAGGTGGTGGTGGAAAACAAACATGAATGTGTTGCCCAAATGCAAGAACAAAAAAAAACAAACCCAAATGAAGAAGCCATTTTGCGGTATACAATATGCAAGTGCTGTTTAAATTATCTGGAGTCTTATATTTCCATATTGCCTGAAGCCATTAAACTTTTAGTCAACTCAGTTTGCTTTGCAAGAAGGGCTATTTCACATGTAACGCAGGATCTGAAGACTCACATCCAGTGCTAACCAACAGAAACCTTCAAAGAACTTCCAAAATGTCGTGATAAACACAAGATACGCTCTTCATGGAGCATGTTTTGGTTTTGCAAATTGCACCTTCAGCTGTGGGATGAAAATGTCCACATTTAGTTATCTGCACCTTGTGTATCTCCACCTGAGCTAGTCAGCCAGATTCCCTTTATAGTCAACAGAGAGAAAGAGCTTGTTTCAGAGCATGACTCATCTTGGTTGAAATTTCAGGTATGTAGGATACGTTAGATAACTGAAGGCCTACCAGCACTTGCTGCACTCCATGGACATCAAAGGGAGGTGATCTGATCGGACATCTAGCTTAGGCAAAATTAATTCCAGCCCTCTTGTGCAGTAGTCAGACATGCTGAGTATCTGCAGCTTCCTTTTTCTTAAGCATGCATGGCCCAAACCAACTGTCATGGGACTGGAAAAGACACCAGCTTTGACTGACTCCAGTGTTACAGACTGCTGCTTTACTAGTCTCTTTCACTAAGTATAAAGCATTAGATATATTCACTACTACAGTGTAGCCTCAAAGGAAAATATGCTGGAATGCTGATTGCAAAGGGAAAACAAAACCAAAAAAATTAACTGTAACATATACACGAGCTCTGCATGAATGTTACTATGCCCTTGTTACAATCTCTTATAATGTGGGTATATTGATTATAAAATCTGTCAATAGATGAAATTATGCTTGGTTAGTTCCCACATTAAATGCTCTATGTCATGTGGTTTGGATCCACTTACTTAGGGTAGATGGTGCCAAAGAACTTAGCTATGTAGATAAGTCACCTACGAATCAATTTTTTTTGTTGTTTGTTTGTTTGTTTTAACCCTAACAGAGGGAAATAAAGAAAAGTGTGTCAGGTTAATAAACTACATAACAACAAACACAATGGAAAGTAATAGGGGAAAAGGAAGGAGTATTTCCCCAGCTTATGCACTTACCTCTCACTGAGATCTTCAACGTGCTGTCCATGGCCTAGCATGAAGCTAGTGTTTGCCTGACTGCACGGGCTCGCAGGGGCTGATAAAGTGCTTTTGACATTCTGTACCGAGTGCCTGCGGCTCCGTCTGCGTTCTAGCCCCCTTCGCTCATTAGTACCAAGACTAGCCCTTCTCCGGTCCTTGCGCCCACTGGGAGGGAGGTCAGCACTCTCATCTCCATCCTCATGTCTCAGTGTCATCTGAGAAAGAAAGGAAGAAAGGTGAGGCTTCTGACACAGTTCCTTTAGGTACCACAGGTCTTCAAGTCTAGGCTTTAAAAGTTAATGGATCTCAACAGGACTGACTTCTATTAGCAGCATAATTTCTATAGCTAACCCTGTAAGTTGCTGTCTATCCATTAGTACAGTGTAGTAGCTCTAATAATGGAATTATATACTGATGCCTTGTACAGAACACTACAAGACCTGTAGCAACACATGTATATATCTCCTAATTTGTTTGGGTTTTTTTTAACATAGGACTTAATTTTCAAGGAAGCTGAGCTGTGTTGGACACCTAGCTCTATTTCCTTCGCAAAATACTTAGGTGAAGTCTTGGCTGTAGTGAAATCAACAGAAAAAACTCTCACACACTGACTGATTGAACATCTCCCCACGTTCAGACGTGACACTTGTAATGTTTGAGTGGAAGTTGCTGTTTGCTACTTTAGAAAGTGTTTTAGAATAGTGCCATCATTTCTTCCCAGCCAAGGGAGAGACCAGCAGATGTATAAGTAACTACATTCCTCTAAAAATTTCCATTCTGACAGATCTCCCTGCAAAGAAAACAAAGGAAAAAACCCTAACAAACAAAACTATTTCTGCGGACTGGTACCACAATGGATTAAAAGAAAAAAATGCAGACCACACATCTCCTCTAAGCCTCCCAAGTTTTAGCTGAGTGTAACTACTTTCACGTATGCCTTTCAGTGGAAAATTCAGTATTTCCTGCCAGTTCAGAAGTAGTGTCAATACAAAGGAACATATGTGTAATATCAGAAAAGAATGATGTTGACAATAGAGTGGCCACAGTGACATTTGGCATTAACTTCTGACACAGCCTCATCAGTTGGAAGTAGTAGAGGAGTAAAATACAGGTGACACACCCAGTATCTTGAACTACAGCACACTGCTGACATGCCAATGTGACATATTTCTAGCAGAAACAAAGCAAGTGCCTACCTCAGGGTATATGAGAAGACATATCACTGGCAGACACAACAAAGTTACTAGTGGTTCTCGTCTTAAATGCATAACATCTAAGTAATCTTTATATGAGAAAGTTCCAAATAGACAGAGTTACAGAAAAGGGCAATGTGGGTGATCAGAACAATGTGTATCTCCTTGTTTCCATTAGTCTTGTTACTTTGATAATTCTTGCCAGAAATGACTTTAACAAAACAAAAGCAGGGGAAGTGTGATATCTCTCCTTAGGGCATAAAATGTATTTCAGTGGGGAAGAAAGATTTTTCAGATAAAAAACATTGGCAGGAAAAAAAAAAAAAAGGCCATGAATAGGCATGTCTAAATTAAGTTTGGTCATCAAGAAAAAGCTGGTACCCAACTAAGCCTACTGCTAATTTTGCAACCAAGTCTTTCACTAGACACAGCATGAGCAAAAAAACCCCTGCTTTTAAGATTAATGACCATCTTTTAAAAAGGATTTTATGAGCTGATGCGTCTGACAATAAGAAAAGAACATGGAGCTCTCTCATTCTTATGTTCCAATTCTGGCCTGACTCTTCCTGCAAACTGCTATATACAAAACTTAACTGCTAAAGTTAGTGAAATGACATCGGTATAGACCTGATGAAGAAACTGGAGAATCAAATCTATCAAATCCTCTGCTGAACTTAGAGATACAATAATTTCATTTCATCACATCAGAACATGAATTCACATTTACGTTACATTAACTTCGGCCTACACCTCCCTGCTCCAACACTTACCAAAGTCTGAAAAGAGGCTAATTATTAAGAAACTGGATATCCTACCCTTACATATAAATACTTCAGAAGTAGTTACTTTATATCTAGGTGGTGAATGTGGTCTCACTCATTACTCCACTGCTGCAAACTGTATAGGATCTGGTCCAGTGTAAACTCTTAAACAAGGACTTGCTGGGTATTCAGCTGCAGAATAAGTAGTATTTGTGAAGCTGAGCTCAGCCGAACCTTTTTCATGAGCTGAATACTTCTGCATATGGAAAGAACTTCTACTTACTTCAGGATGTGTAACTAGCAGTCTGAGAAAGTTTTAATTGCATGCAGAACTGCCTCTGAGGAGGCTAGTAAATGTGCTTCTTTGCCTTGGAGTATGCCCCAGCTTTAGTACGAAATGCATTTGCATTAAACCCAACTATGTACCATAGCAGGTCATGTACATGAATGTGTATACTACTTCTAGCAACCAGATGTTTTTCTTTTAAAATAAAAGAGATAACAAAATTTCACCTAGGTTACATTCCCCCCCCTCCTCTTGGCTTTGAAGTTTGCACAGGCTGTAAGATGCATAAAACAGGGCATGTTATGTTACCTCATAAATGTTAAATTGCTCAACTAAGTCCAAGTCTGTTCCTTTCTTGTTCAAGTGTCTCTGTGAAATAGCTTCAATGCCTAGCTCCTCCAGACAGTCCACCACGTCATAGAAAGAGTCTTGATCTGGCAACCCCGACAGCGTCTAAGAATCAAAGGAAAAACAGTTAAATCTGTTTGTTTTGAAAAGAATTAAACAAAGGTTTTAAAAGCGGGTGGCAAGTGGTGCTATGTATGATTTCAATAAAGTTAAACCCATGATGTGGGATTACAGACACCGCTAGGAAATAAAAAACAAGTGGCACAGCTTTTAACAAACAAATCTGCGCATGGTGTAGAAAAATGAATAATTGGCAAAACAAATCAATGTTGTTATTTCATACAAAAAAGTATGGAAAATGTGGGTCTTTAAAATACACAGTTGGATTCTTCCTGGCTTCATTCAAGTACAGATTTAAAGAACAGAGAATGTTAAAGCATCAAGCACAGGGATAAAAGCAAAGAGAGAGAGAGAAAAAAATGGTTTAGCTAAAACCAGTTAAGTTGATTTTCTACTGATTCCTCTAAATTTTGGCCTTAAGAAGAAAAATGCACAGCTGTGTGATGTCAGGACAGCAGGAAATATCCTGCACCATGTGCCTACTGTCCTCCACACCTGCAGCAGAGGTCATCCCTCAGTGCACAAATTGTTGTATATTACTGAGATACTGACTCTCCTCCTCCCTCCCTCCAACTTGAAAAGTCTTATTAAAGGTGCACTACCTCCTTAACTCCTAGAAAATGTTAAGAGAGTTACTAATTCCTGGTTATGGGGTAAGATGATACCAGTGACACGGGAGAAGAGCTTTCGTACACTGGAAAATAAAGAATGCCAATAGTAACAGCTACTGAAAATGAACTGTTTGAGTTTCAGAGCTTTCTATGGTAACTGCTCTGTGTTCAAGAGAAAGCACTTTTCTTACCATAGTCATTTCCCATTTTTTTCTTTTTGTGAATCCAGAAAACTGAGAAAAGGAAAATGGTCTTCTGCAGCATATCATTTACACCATAGTATGCCACTGCAGTGTATACAGCAAGAGACTAAATCAAACCACTCACAGCTTTACTGTAGAGTGATGCTTGCACTGCACAACTTTGTTCAGAGCACAAGTAAACTTCATCCACCAGAGTCCCGCAGACATTCACAAGGACAACGGAAAACACTGCTGTTCTGGCTTGTCACTGATTTCTACTCATCTTGTGCTGATTTTTTACTGCTCCTTATGGATGATGCAGAAAAATTAATGTAATCCTGTGCATGTTGAGCAGAAACTACTGAACATACTGTGCAACCTACTTGCAGAGCAACATACACCTCATTGCAAGAATCAATTCAATTTGCAGAAACAGCAGTTTCTGCGAAATATATGACAGTGCAAACTGGAAGCAACAGTTATTCTTGATTATATCACCAGATATGTTTACTCTGATGTAGCTTCTTCTCTCCTATTTAATTAGCAAAGTAACTTATCTTTACTCCCAGTAGAGGAGAGAAAGAGCAAGAGATAGAGACAGCACATACAAAAAGCAGGGCTCCTCCAAAAAGTGTTTCATCTTCTCATGTCTGGGATGAGATGAACTGCACTCTGAAACTCCTGCTTTTCTGAAGCCTGGCTTTTCCAAAGAGGCTCTGAGCAGCAGAGTGCAGAAGGGAGCAGCCCTGCTAACTAACTCTGGGCTGCCTCCCACACCAAGAACCTTTACATTCAGAAAAAGTGGTCTGAATTATGTGACTAACAAGAGAAAGGAATAGACAGCTGACATACCTTGCCCTGTTAAAGTGTCTGATGTCTGGTGAGGTCCACCACAACAGAAATACAAACACTACTAAAGTGTTAGGATTATACGTTCAGGGTTATATGTTCAGGCTCTAATTAAGGATTTGTCTTGTCCAGGACAGTATTTAAGCCCCTGTTTAAAGCCTACTGAAGACCATGAAACTAAATTTTCCTGAACAGTACAGAAAATAGATACCACGTATATTTTGTTCCTTCCATCAAGCATTGAATAAACATTTGAAGATTCAGCAAATGAAGCTATCACACTGTAAATTCACTGGACCTTTAACACAGACATGGAGATACTATAACATGAAGCAATGTTCAACTATCAGTCTTACTCTTGCTTTAGAAAGAAGTAGACAGTAACTACACTGACCTGAGTATCTGCACGCACAGTAAGATTTGATGTCTTACATGCAAAAGGGTGGACAAAGAGTCAGATCTGTACAGATCTTCTTAAAATAACAGGAAACAGTCTTAATGTTGAGATGCAGATCACTCATTTTCAGATACAACTTTTTAAAAATCTGAGCTAAGCCAGGCCATAGACAGGGAAAACAGCAGCATAAGGTAGTATTTACTGGCAAACCCTACTTTTTGTCAGCAGCCTTTTATTGGTTAATATAATTTTAAATCATGCAGTAGTGGAAATCCAATTTTCACTGCATACTACTGGCCAGAACTGGGCAACTGAACTCCCAAGTATAGAAATCAAATAGCCTTCCTTTGGATAGTTTGTCATTAAATCCACAGACCCATTTTCAGAGCCTAGTGCATATCAAATTCAATTTCTAACATTAGAAAATGGGATGATAAAACGGCACCACTGGTGTCACAACAAGGTCAGTTCAGTCTAGCACACAAGAAAGATTTTTGCAGTAACTAAACACAAGGGACATAAAGTGCTTGCATAAATGATTGACAAATTCTGGCTTGTGATATTAGAAAACAAGAGTGGGTCCCTGTTTTCTTGGTGGCTTTATAAAGGAAAGAAAACTCACAAACAGCAGAGTGAAGGTCATAAATTGGGCAGGTCTTTCCAAGGTCCTTGCTCCTTTCTGAGTACCCGGTTAAGTTACAAATGATACTCCAATACCAAATACACATAGAAGTCCCACATAGTTCCTCCTGCTCTGAAGGCTGAACCTTACAAAAGGAAAACCCATCTAGAGAATTAAAATTGTGTGTTTAAACCATACTGTGTGGTTTGCTTGCTGAACTTTTTTATGGTCTTACTCGCTTATTAAAAAACTGGGATTTCAAATCTGGAACCGTCAGAACTCGGGTGTGCAGAGGAAGCATGAATATGAATGTTAAGACTCATTCACATGCCTCTCCCATTTTGGATTGAGGAAACATCCCTGAATTAAGATTTTTGTTTGTTGTGTGATTCCTTTCCCAAGTGCTTGTGGGAAAGCCTGTGCAGCTCTGAGCTCCTCCCTCTCAAGCTGCTCTTTTGGAACAGTGAACTAAATTAAAACCAAAAGCCCACTCCAGGAGTTTTGAGCCTGATATCTTTGCTTACCAACATTTTTACCAAAGCCTACACGATATGTTTCACCTACCACTAACTGTAACAGTCCCAACAGAAAGAAAGGCAAGAAAACTAATGAAGTTGTATTGGGGATAATAAAAAAAATAGATTTTAATGGGAGTGTAACAGCCAAATGCTTTCCTAGATGATAAAACCTATCAGACAACATACTCAACTGGCAATAGCAAAATATTCTTATAAATACATATCCTCAGTTACGTTTATGAACAAAACCTGACATAAATTAGTGCTAGGCTATGTGAGTCTTCAGACCAAAAGTCTCTATTTGCAGTTTTTTAAATGCATGGCCCTGAATGATACTAGCTGACAAAACTAAAAGTTTGGTGTCATTTACAGAAAAATCACAGTATAAAGCAGTGGTGCAAAGAGGATACAGACAACAGAAAGTCCAATTGGTGTGCAGTGCTTTATATGCAAATCACAGAATTGTACTGCTTTGGTTACCAAACACCCAACAGACTGGGCTTCACTAGAGGGCCCATGCACTAGACAGACATTAACTAAATCTTACATGCTACTGCAAAAAAGCACTACACAGTAAACAAACATGCTTAAGAGCATTGGACAGGTTTTCAATTGCTTTGGGATAGCAAGAAGCCTGTCTAATGTATTTGTTTTCTGAGGAACCACAACTTCTAAAACATCTGGTGCAGCCAATGTCAGACATGGGATATAAGATGACAATTTTTCCACTGTGGCATTTGTGATGTTCTTATGGCAGGTCATCCAAAACTAATGTTCCAGCTTTAACATTAACACCACAGTACCCTGAAACAGCACTTTTTCAACTATAGCTGTTGGATGGACGGCTGCTGGCTGGTACTCTAAGGTCCCATTAGCAACCACTGGCCTGGAAGCTGGTGCTTAAATTCTAGTCTTATGCAGGACCTGATAAAACCCCTTCAGTTCTTAATCCAACTATAGTAAAACATATTAATTTTTACGTACTTTGTAATCATTTTTATCTTTCTTTTTTTAATGCATTGTATGATATGAGAGAACATGCAATATTAAATACAGGTAAAAAGAAAATCAACAGTAATCTTACACCTTCAAAGGTTCCAGTGTATTCTCAATAATGAAGAAGTTTTATAGCAGTTAAATAGAAAGTGAATTGAATGCAACACAGAATTTTGTTTCTGAATTTGATACATAGGTTGTGGGTTTTTTTTTTTTTATAAAAAGGAAACACAAAGGCTTTAATCTGTCTGGGCTTCAGTAATAAAATGAAGAAAGTAGAGATTAAAATAAGAACTAACAGATCACAGGAACTAACTGAAGGAAGATAACAAAGGTTATATTGGAACTTTACATAACCAGAAGTATTTGCATTGGGATTAATGCCATTTAAAAGATTCATTAATGCCTAAATCCCATGAAATTAGCAGAGAGTTAATGAAATGTTAGTATAAGTAAATTGGTTAAGCATCAAAAAAAGACAGGGAGAGGATAAAAGGATTGGAACAATTCTTATGTCTGGGTAGTTGTGTTCTCTGCTCTTGAGCAGGAAGGAAAACAGTCTGTATATGTATACATGGAGAAAGAAAAAGGAGTAGAAGTATGCTTCCTTAAGAGAAATCCCTCATGAGGACTCTGCCTGCATTGAAAACTTTGACATTTCCTCGCCTAAACAAGCTGAAACCATCTGATCTGTCTTTGTATTCTCTGTGGGGGAAAAAATTACAACTGTGACATGCTGCTCACTGTTTTCTCTATAATTATGAAAAAAATCCCATTAAAAACATCATAAAGCTGTCCATAAGCCAGATCATAATTATAAGTGTGGCATTGTGGGATTCCTCTCTTCCTTGATCTTCGTAACTGCCTTGCTCCTTTGACTGCAAGATGCTTTTTCGTTTTGTGTGTATTTGAAGAACTACCTCCTCCTAAAAATAGCTTTAAATGTAGCAAAAACCTCAGACTAAAGGAATCAACTATAAGATAATAAAAGAGTCAACAGAACAAAATTTCTCAAGAAGTCAAACAGCAAGTAGGTTACAAGTGCAGAAACGATGAAGAGAATTACCTCACAAAGAGGAAGCAGTACGTGAAACAACGTATAAAACTGAGACTTAAAAACTAGTCGCTTCCGCTTTAATAGCAGCTACAGACAGAAGCATATAAAGCTGGTGGTGCCTTTCAGAAAGAATACATCAGTGAGATAAGGTGAATTTTTAAAGTCAAGAGGATCTTTCCTATCATGTAAGCAGGAGCAAGGGCAGTATGCTGCTACTGTACTAAAGTACAGTAACACCAGTGATGGCACCAGGAGAGGTTAGTCCCTCTTGGGCATATTTCCTGGACAATATCTGCCATAAGGAAACCATTTCATAAAAAAAGCCCACAAAAACAAAGCAACCCAAGGCCCCAACCATGTAGCCATAAGCATAATAACCTGGCAGCTTTATTTATAACCTCCAACAACAAACTCAGGATCTTTAAATGAATATAATGGATAATAATAATAATAATCCATAATACTCTGGCCTATTAAGTACAACCATAAACACAAGCGTATTTTGATTTGCTAGTAGTATATTGATCTTCTGTGTGCTTTAAAAAAACCCTATTTTAAATTTTAGTCATCCTAAGATTTGTTTAGGACTAGACATTAATTTTAAAGGATTTTATACTAAGAAATTTCTACAGCACAAGAGAATACTTTGGAAAACATTTGATTTTACTGCAAAATTGCTACTACCAGAAAATATAAAGAAACGAGAAAAAAGTAACCTCATTTTTTTAAGCAGAAACACTCGTATTAGCACTCAGACCTGTTAAATTCATCATATTTGGTTTGCAGTAAAAAAAATTAAATGATCGGAACCAGAAAATTATGCACAATGCAAGCCTTTGTGAGCGTGTGACTTTTTCACCAGTGCTTGCTTTCTTTTTCCTCTTGGATAAAGTACAGAGTTAGTTTGTTGAGTTTTGTTTTGCGCTGGGTTGTCAGTGTTGGGAGAGAAGCCATACTGTAACACATTTCTGCACAGCATTTAGCAAAATAGCAATTCTGCTCCCAGCTGCTGCCTCTGGATGACTGCAATAGAAGTAACAAGAGTATGCTGATTGCTTGTCCTGCAGCTTCTCTGGGACAAGCCTCCTTTGTCATATATTCTCAACAGGCAAGACCATTATCCAATGGAAAATAGTAACATTATTTCCACCAGTTATGCTAATAAGGTAAACAAACCTTGTTAACCAAGGTCATGGCATAAACCAGTAGTTCAGTATCAACCCCATCCTTCTCCTCCAGGATCTCCATGATGTTGGACCATGGCTTGGCTCCTAGAAGAAAAGCAGAAACCATTGGTGATGGTGATCGAAATGGAAAGATATAGCATCAACATTTATCCAAGACGTAGCACAAATTGGAATGTGCCCAGGCAGAAGATCAAGTGGAAAGATCCAGCTTCCTCTACAGTCTCCCGGGCTTCACAGAGAGCAAAGTTAATGCAGACAGTGAAAGCTACAGTGCATCCTAATGCAGGGATCTAAAATATGCCAGGTGGTACCTGGAGGTATCAATTTCTCTCCCTTGATGATGAAGGAAGCTTTGTTAGACCAGTTAGATTAACCCTGAACTTCTAAAAATCAGGTTAGAGCAATTTTACCCTACCTGTCATAGGTTTACATAGAATCATAGAATAATTAGGGTTGGAAAGGACCTTAAGATCATCTAGTTCCAACCCCTCTGCCATGGGCAGGGA
>JANHGB010045273.1:0-31325 GCA_026283785.1 Coracopsis vasa | reverse complement strand
AGGAAGAAGTTCTTTACTGTGAGGGTGGTGAGGCACTGGAATGGGTTGCCCAGGGAAGTTGTGAATGCTCCATCCCTAGTGGTGTTCAAGGCCAGGTTGGACAGAGCCTTGGGTGACCTTGTTTAGTGTTAGGTGTCCCTGCCCATGGCAGGAGGGTTGGAACTAGATGATCTTAAGGTCTTTTCCAACCCTAACCATTCTATGATTCTATACAGTGGTTGTGTTACATATATACACAGATATGTTTTAATCTTATCCCACATCTCTCTCCTATTACTGATGACTTTTAACTCAATATCCATACATCAATGGACTTCAGGGCACTAACCTGTTCACCTGCCATCATTTTTTAAAAAATTAAGTTTCCTAGGTACATACATAGCTAAGCAAACTGTAAAGAAAAGCCACTACCCTCCCCAACAATATTGGTACTCTGTAGGAGACATATACCTTCTCTCCTGTACCTCAGCCCTTGAAGTAAGGACCACAGTGGGCCATCTAACCTCAAGTCTGAAGGCAGGACGTCCTCCACAACACTGTTAGTGCATGTCATTGTGCCTGTATCATCCCATCTTCTCTTCTCTTTACTCCTTTTCGTGCTTTGACAAAAGCATCTGCCAGCGAGCCAAAAACGTTTTCCACTGCCACTGGATTAAGTGGAGCCTTTCAAGGAGAACCTGGTCCCTGCCACAGGGCTACACACAATTTTTACAATACTGTGCACTGACAGTACAGACAACATGGTATGTAAAGCCTTCACCTGCTTGCCACTTCATTTAATGAAATGCTTTTGCAGGGTATAAAAGACTGCTTTACCTTAAGGCAAGTGTTCAGGTTAGTTAGATAGAAGTCTAAATCCCATTAGCAAGTAAGGGGATCTACATACAAAAGGGCCCCATGCGGCAGTATGCTGTGTAGCTCTCCCTGCTCTAGATCTTCAAGGATACACTACAAAAAAGGACTACAGCATCTCATGCCAAGACATTTATAACACTGCAATCAGTTGTACCTACTGGGATACACTTGCAAAAAAAAAGTAATCATCTGAATGACAAATGGGAGCAGGAGTTCCCTGACACTGAACAGGGACTGTTGCTAATGGAATCAAAGGTCCACAGCTGCAGGACTCTCTGCAGGATCCAGAGCCCATCCCTCATCTTCCCAAACTCATTCAAACTGCCTCAAACGCAGCAGATGGAGAGCCAGAGGCACCAAGCCTTGGACCACAGCTCAGACAGGCAGAGAGAACTCATTCAGCACCTTTGCCAACAGCATCTATATGTTTAATATGATTTCCCAGCTCACCCCCAAGGTGTTACATCCACTACCTCCACAGCACAGCACAGGGTTCTGCTCTGCACATCCAGCACCATTCCCTTTGAGTCAGTATGTGAGGGTTTGGTTCTGCTGCAAAATTCACATAAGTAAAATAAATACATAATTATTTTTTTCTATAGCTTTCTTTTCCACATGTAAAGAAGCAAGCAGGTGACAGAAGAGGAAAAGGAGCTGCAAAGATGCCTTCATTTTGCATAAAGACCATCCCTCACACTGACCTGCTTCAGCAGCCCCTGGTGTTCTGCACAGGCAGGAAAGCATGCATATGAGTGATGCCAAGGTGCTGAACCATGGGACATCTAAAGCCACCTGCTGCCATGGGCCAGCGATGGAAAATCAGGCTCAGGCACAGCCCCACAGCAATGCAGAGACAAGGATTTTTATTCTTGCAGTGACTGCCTCCCTGTACAGATTTCTAGCTGTCTCTACTGTATATAGGAACATGAACTGATAAATGTGCATCTAGAACTGCACTGGGTTCAGCAAGCACAGCCCACATGAAATGAAGACCAGAGTGGTGAGGCACTGGCACAGGTCACCCAGAGAAGCTGTGGCTGTCCCATTCCTGGCAGTGTTCAAGGCCAGGTTGGATGAGGCTTGGAGCAACCTGGTCTATTGCAAGGTGTCCCTGCCCGTGGCAGAGGGTTGGAGCTGGATGAGCTTTACGGTCCCTTCCGACCCAAACCACCCTGTGATTCTGTGATCTCTCCAACAGAATAGGAACACAAGTTGCACAACAGACACTATGAACACTTATAACCACTGGCCTCTACACTGGTTGTAACTTTGGCCGCCTGACTTTGCATTGGTAATGCTGCTTTTAAGACACACATAGCCAGCACCAACTCTTCTCTCCGGAAGATGTCAAGTGCTTAGAAATCTTAGGTTCCCCTGGGGCAGTACAGACTTTTTCTAAGCACTGCCCTGAAACTGCAGAGCATGCCTACATGGACAGTTGTCTTAAGGCAACACCAGGCTTAACTGCCAGGTGAGCCCTGACTCAACCAATGCAGTAGACCTCCACTGGGTTTGTCAATGGGAATTTAGAGGTTACCCAGATAAATAACCTGAGCAGGGCACAAGCATGAGGCATGCTGAGCCATAGGGAGCATTGCTTCTCACACCATATACTTGCTCCTGAGAGACCTGCTCTGCCAGCTTCCTGCAGGACATGGTTCTGGACTGATCTTAACACCTATATCATGTGCCACATCTAAATGCCATACGTACACTTGGGGTAAATCCCTTGCATAGCTTCCTCCATAGCCTGAAACTCTTCACTGCAACAGCCCTAATTAATAGTAATCCTCAGAGACGCAGAGCTCTCAGTACTTTACATTTGCAAATCTAGAAGTGCTTTCCAAAAGAAGTTAACACTCTTCTTTCTGTTTTCACAAGGGTACTTAGCCTCATCCTTTAAATCAGGCCTACACTTAAACCTCTTTTCAAACAGGCCATAAACTACTTTCTCCCCTTTCACCAGAAGAAACTACACAACAAAATTAACAGTCCCAGCCTCCCCAGCACCATTTGCTGTGTTATTACATTGCACCGGGTCTTTGCACAAGTCAGTGCCGATCCCCATTCTCAGGGGCTGTGGCAGGCTCTGCAAGAGGAGAGGATATTGCCAAAAGCCAGCATCGCACATTAATCACAATCCCCCTGAACCTCACACGTATATCAGAGCAGCAAGAGATGACCATGCCATGTATAAACATATCAAGCAAGCTACTAAAGCCAGGAATATCAGAAACATCCCCACGTTAGCATGAGGCTAGGCACAGGGAGCAAATTGTGCCTGTGATACTCAGTGAAGTCCTAAATTGCATAGTTATATCCACCTCAGAGTGGTATGAGAAAGTCCAGTACTGCATAGATACACTTCCCTACTATCAGGAAAATAACATATTGACTCAGGACACAGTCACACACTTTTGCAGTTATGGGGGGGGATCCCTTTTACGATGCTAACTCATCACTTTTTACACAGGCATGTAGGGATAAGACAAAGGGGAATGGATTTAAACTCAAACAGCATAAATTTAGATTAGGTATTAGGAAGAAGTTCTTCCCTGTGAGGCTGGTGAGGCGCTGGCACAGAGTGTCCAGAGAAACTGTGGCTGCCCCATCCCTGGCAGTGTTCAAGGCCAGGCTGGATGGGGTTTTGAACAACCTGGTCTAGTGGAAGGTGTCCCTGCCCATGGCAGGGGCCTGGGAACTGGATGAGCTTTAAGGTCCCTTCCAACCCAAACCAGTCTGTGATTCTATGATTCTACATCATGCTCCTGACTTCTGCTTGGGTAGAAGCACGCCCCTGAGGCTGCCTTGTCTCCTCTTTTGAGATACTGTTCTCCAGGGCTGTTCTGCTTCTGAGGACACAGAAATGACCACCTCTGACCCAAGAAGCAGAGTCCACCTCACCAGGACTCAAGCCCACACAGACACATCCAGACACAGACATGCCACTCAACCTCCTCCATGTTGCATTGCGAAGCCAGCAAGTTTGCTTTGCCCAAACACCCTTTTCAAAATTAAGATCTACTGGATGTCTTCAGCCCAACAACCTGAACCTCATGGACACAAGCACAAATTCAGAAAGAAATTCTGTTTATGGCATGGCAACAGCATATCTGTTTTGAGTCTGGATACATCACTAGGGACTGTATTTTCCGTTCTCTGCATCGTCAGTTTAAAGTAGCTTCATGCACCTCTAGCAAGCAGTGTGCACTTCAGCTAACTCAGGATGTCCTTTGGACATTTTATATTTCCCTTTAAAATAAAATTTTTCCAGGCTGTTAGTGTTCTCCCACCCATGTGTGATAAAAGATATCCTGTAGACTCTTAGAGGAAATCCTTTGTTATATCCCTTTTTTCCTTCCAGGGAGGTTCGGGCAAAACTTTCTTTTTGAGTCCAAGATGCTCTCAAAGTGAGCGGCTTCAAAACATAGTCCATTTTTCAGACCTGTTTTTCCAAATACAGCTGCTCTGTATTACTTATCCCCTCTCAAGTCCCCATTCCTATCACATGCCATTGCTTTTGCTGAGGCAGAGCAGGGGTGAGAGGTCTATGGCATGGTTTAGTCATGCACAGCACAGAAATTTGAGTCTCTGCTAGACCACAGAGTAAAATGAATCAATGCAGCACAATAGTCCCAAAATTCTTAGAGGAGAGCTGGTACTCAACCAAACCATGTGTAGAGACTGAGGAAGAGAGAGGAACTTCATCTTAAAATGAAAACACAAAAGCAAACCACAAGATGGTTATTTTCTGAACAGATCTCATAGACCTATTTTAGCTCCCACTATTGCAGGGATCAGAAAAGAGATATCATGTACTTACCACCAAAGAAAACACACCACAATACCTCCAAGTGTGCAATAAGACAGCTTTACTGTCAGGATTATTTGTGTTTCATCATTTCATAACGCTTCAAATGCCCAAAAGCTTAAGCGCTGATGTTCTGGGGCTGCCTTCCTTATCCTACACAATGCCCTGACCAGACTCTACCAATTTATGACATTATTGTATCACTAAGGTGTGAGGCTGTTCTACTCACATACCTGACATTACAACAGAGGTGCTCAGATGATGGAAACCTGAAAATGGGTTTTTTTTTCCTCAGACAAAGGAAAATGGATTCTGTTGAACTACAAATATCAGTACATGTCAATAGCAGGTTTTTCCCTAGAGGGGCATGAGAAAGTCTTTCAGTAAGCTAATTAGAGCACGTATGTAGCACTAACCAGTCATGACCCAAATCAGATGCCCAGACTGCTTCTTCGTTTCCCACCTCTCACTCTGCTCAGGACTGGGAGGATTTGCTTTGTATTTCTCTGATGCATCTAGGATACTTCAAAACAATTTAGTAAGCCATCGCTATCCTTGCTTTGCTTCCCAATTCATTTCTCTATAAACCTCATTTTCACTTTCCTATTTTAAAAGTCAACAAGCTGACAAGCCTTGCAGAGCCTACTCCATTTTTTGCTTTCCAATTTCTTAAGGTTTTTCTGAAATACATAAAAATGGAACACGTTCCACAGGACTTGTTAGAAATTACCCTGAAGTTGGGCAACAGCTGACAGTTCACTCAAACCTGCTCCATCCCTGTCCTCAGCAGCTGCAGGGATGGGCCAGTGTGGAATCACCAATGGGTTTCACACTAAAATGGGCTCCTGGTATCAGATCTTCTGCATTCGCCATGCCTTTCTGAAAGAAAAACGATCTTTTAACACTTCTTACAGTAATTAATAATGGTGCTCCTTTTGCTTTTTTTCCTCCCTTAAATTAAACAGTGCCATGACTGCTTCTTAAGGACATGCTAATTATTATTATTATTTACATTGCACTAATTCCTTGAAAATTCTGCCAGGAGCTGTGATCCCTCTGTGACACATGATGCACAAACACAGTACAGTCCCACTCTAAAGCTTTGCAGGCCAAGTAAAATTGTCTCAAAAAAGGAAAACCAGCGCTAGTTTTCTGCCCTATACTAAAGCTCTTTGTCTCTTTGACACACTTTCCTTTCATTTCCACCTCTCTCCTCAACTTCCCACCCCACATAATCCCCAGTGAACTTTGCATGACACCTTTCAAATGGCTTTTAGATTGGGAAGCCAGCCTCCTCCTTCTAGACATTGAGAGCTTTAATACTCCAGGAAACTTGGGTTTCTCCTGCGCAGGGATACATGAGAGCATCCGCAAGAACTCGCAACCTAAGGTCCGTACAAAGACAAAACAATTTAATCTAGGTTTATACATCTTAAAGCATCAGATTTATACAGCTTGCCAGAGTCTTGCTTTAAACCTCCATGCTTTAGGTAAGTCTTATTAATGTTTTAATGTGTAATAACAGTCCTACAATTATGAAGTTAATGATACAACCATACTCTGAAGTGGCAAAATGCACTTCCTGCTCTAAGTGAACAGCTGTAAACTTGAGATTTTAATTGAGAAAAATCAACTCTAAGGGGATCTTAATCCTGCATCTGATTTTGTTCTTACTTCACATCTCAAGCTAGTGAAAACCAGAAACTTCTCTAGCACAACAGACACCCAGCAGCATCTCTCAACAATGCAAAAGATTTGATCCTTTGGGGATATTTCACATATCTTGCACAGTTTGGGAGTAGTATCCAAGCTGCCCGCATGCTGTGGTGATGGTCAGGCAAGCAGCAAACTGCACAGGCAGCAGAAGTTAAACCTCTGGCACAGAGAACATGGGGAAGGTCAGGAGTAGTTTGTCAAAGGTAGGATCTGAAGGTGAGAAGTCAAAGACAAGAAGAGACTGACACACAAATAAGGTCTTGCTAAAATTACATTGGGAGCCACTACTACAGGTGTCTCCAGGCTCACCTTATCCTCATCACATCAGCACTGAGTTCTGCCTGGGCTCAGCATGAAGCCCAGGAGCTGAGGACCACTGCTGCACAGCTGGACTGCAGCTGGCAAGCACCACACACCCTCCGCAAGACACAGCCACCTCCTCAATAACAATCACAACTAGCCACACACACAGATAAGGTAACCTTATATTCCAGTGTAAAACACAGTAAGCGGAACAGCTTTTCTAGTCAACATCTTATATTTAACAACATCTGGGAGCCAGCGTTTAGGAGCTATAATAAAATGCCTCTAAACACCTCACAAGATCATGCTCATCATCCATCTGATTTGCTCCACCAGCAAAGTTAGTTACATACTTTTAATGAATGAACCAGGCACATTCTCATGCACACCTGATTTTCGTGACCAAATATTACTGCTGCATATGTAGCTAGAGAATTTGGGCACAGAAAGGGTACATCCAAAACCAGAGATGCACTTCTAGAAGCAGTGACTCAAAAGCGCTATTACACTGAGTACAGTGTCATGCTCGGGAACCCTCACCACCACGTACACTGTGCAGTCAGTAACGCAGCACAAGCCTTGCAGAGAGCTACTCAATTTGGGAACATATCACAGCCCTACAGGTGACAAGTCCAATTCTGTTTTACAGATGCCAGGTCTATGGAAAAGAGCAAGTAAGCGGCTCTTAACTGCATGAGCACTTCCAAGAACAACATGGTACAAATTCTACAGCAGGGAGACAGCCAGAAACAGACAACTGCCACCCTCAGAAAGACTAGTGCTATCAGCTAACATCACTCAGCACTCAGAAAGAGCCAGTGCTTTATTTAATATTCTTCCATATGGTGCTTTATAAGCTAATAACTACAGAACAAGCAGCCAAGTGCTGTACATTCGCTATCTGAAGGATGCGAGGAAGCAAGGAGCACATACTTCTTGCAAGAGAGAAACCACTGGTGAGTCATTACAGGCTTATGAAATAGAGACCACTCCAGCTAAGAAACCACATGTGCAAGCAAAACACCTGGTAGGTTTTGCCCACATTACGATTTCACTGTGCAACTGATTTGTGGAGCAGGTTTTCAACACCACTCCTAAATACTGTTGCAATTTAATTTATTCCTGTATTAGCTACAGCTGTGCAACTCTCAATGGCAGAGCACTACTGACCCACAGATTAATCTTTGGCTGTCCTCATTACCACATACTCCCATCTGTCTTATTTCTGCCTGTCTTTAAACACATTCCATGCATCAGAAACCAAGAAACCAGCCAAGGAAGGTCAGCACTGCTCCAAGCTGGTACCCTGCAGCCCAGCATGGTCCCATTAACTGGATGGCCATTGGGTTTGATGCACTTGGACCATTCAAAGATTACAGACCACCAAGACATCACAATACAGATGCATTCAGCAGAAGCACGGCAAGACTGCTTAAGATGGCTAGGCAGTATTAGTATCAGGATATATCAGTAGCAGAGATTATATAAATCAGTGCAAAGGCTGAACCACAGCCCCACAGTTAAGGTATTTCCTACTCCCATTCACAACCATCACGTTTCCAGCACAACAGCTCCCCAACACCTTTGCCAGAACAGTCATCTGCCAGCACAGTTGTGCTTCAACCCAGAGAGAAAAAGGAAACCTGGGCTCCTGCCTCAGAGGAGAGATGTCAACTAAAAATATCACCTGCCAGTGCTGACAGCTCTGTGCTGGGTTCACAGCACAAGCTGAGCTCCTCCACAGCCACTTTCACCTTCAATCAAGAGAGTGCTTCCACTCCAATGAAAGTGTAAAGGTGAGAAACCCTGCTCAGCCATTGCATTGGCACTGGAGAGACTCTGGGATCAGAGCAGCATTTCCTCCCATGCATTGCACATACTGCATTTTCAACCAGCAGCTGGTGAAAGATGAACTGAAACCAGCCAAGCCTGAAGCTCTGAATTTCCATCAGCCATGGAAGATGCCAGGAATGCTGTTCACAGCACTCAGCAAGGCAGCTTTGCACTGTCCATGCATGCTCAGTCCAGATATTTCCACCCACTGTCACTAATAAACAATGATACCAAATCAAGACCATTATTTTGTTTATAGCAAATCTGGAATCACCGAGACAAAAGTATTACTCATCTGATGCACAACAGCAGCGCACAGAGATCTCAGCCCTCTCCCACCCTCCTCTTGGCTGACTGCACTGACTTGGGTGGCTTCAAGGTTTCGTCTCTGCACTCTATAGCACTGAAACAAAACTAAGGTCTTCCATGGGATGCAATCCACCAGAGCTTACTGCCCCAAGAATAACTTACAGAAAAGACTCTGAGCACAAATTCAGCTATTTCATGGCAATGTTTTTCCATAAAAGCTCTCCCAGCCTGACCAGCTAACCACCATGCAGATGATGTGGCACGGCATCAGGGAACAGATGAGTTTTGGTCCCATCTAGAAGAGCATCACAGGCAGCAGCAAGAAACTGAATTCTGGGAAGAGAAGGCCATTATGCATCTTCCTCACTCCCAGCTACAATGAGTTTCACTGCAGACAGGGGACTGGACATTTCTACACCAAGACAACCATAAAAAAGCCCCAGAGATCAGAGCTGAAAGTACCTTTAACAGAGATCCTGTTTGAAACATGAACGCTGCGTTTGCTCTACCTTTGCAACACCTGGGTTGGTGAACAAGTCTATACTTACGCTCATAGATTGCTCTGCCACATTCATCTCCAGTGTAACATGTATCTGGCTACCAGTCCATGATGAAGGAATCACTGGACTGAAGGGACATGCCAACTAAACTTTACATATTTCTTATCAGCATCAATCAACCAAGAAGAGGAAGGTCTTCAAAAGTAGCAACAACCACATCTAAATATCACCCTGTTGTATTCCCACACTTGGCATCCACCAGCTCTGTTCCAGGGTGCATCAGAGAGCTTATCTTGTACTGTCAATACAACACTGTCTGTAGGTACACAGTTTTCTGGCTTCCCCATCCATATTCACTATTACCTGGACAGCTCAGCCTGTTTCTCCAGAACATGAGCTGCATGAGGAATATCAAGAACTACCTGAGAATGAAGGAGTTCAGACCTTGGCTATTAAACAGAGAGAGAAAGGACTCACGCTTATTTCTTAGTTAAACACACTGACTTCTAATGCTTGCCTGAAGTCTGTGCCTCAGTCCTACAACTTAACATTATCCTTACAATAAATAAATAAATAAATAAATAACTACGAATACAGGAACTCTTGAGATTGAATCATGCCATTCCCTTCACTCCAACTCATCACGCCACACTGGGGAGAGGGCTCTCAGGGGACTCCTACATGAGTGCTAGGAGGATGGGAAAGCCCATTAGTGAAATCCCGTTAGACTTCACTGGCTGGGAGTTTAGTTGCAGGGTATTGGTATTACACTTCTAAAAGCCCCTGAAGTTTGGGGACTCTACTGTTTGAGTATGGAGTAGCTGTGGGCAAGAAAATGTTCTCTTTATAATATTTAACCGCAAAAGTAAAACTCCCTTCTTTTTAGGTGCCT
This sequence comes from Coracopsis vasa, assembly GCA_026283785.1. Lineage (NCBI taxonomy): Eukaryota > Metazoa > Chordata > Aves > Psittaciformes > Psittacidae > Coracopsis > Coracopsis vasa. The sequence continues at coordinate 21,106 of JANHGB010045273.1, read as the reverse complement.
AAGGTAAAGTTAAGCTTTCCTATAAGGCACAACATATACATTAATTAAACTAACTAGAAAATGTGAGGATTTCTGCCTCAGATGAGCACTCTCATGGCTTATTAGTGGAAAGCTCTTCAACCTGGTTGACTGAAGATTACAGATGTCTCCTGTTTGTATGGAAATACATACTTGGCTAAAAGCAGGCACTGCTGAACATCCACAGCAGCCCAGCAAGGCATTGATACCATGGCAAATTATGTCACCCCCCATGAATACAGAAAAGGCTCACGCATACCCTTTATCATTTCTGTCCTGTTTTCTGCTCAGGCAGGTATCCCATCTTCTGCACAGGAAGGGACACCTCAGACAATTGTTCATCCATATCTCCATTAGCATTTACAGTCATGTACAATGGATTATCTGATGATCAATTAATCGGTGTCGCAATACAACAGGATGCCATAGGCTAGACAAAACCCAGCTGGCATTAAGAGCTGGATCTGACCTCTAGGCACAAAGCAAGCCAAGTGGTGACAACAGCCTTGCTCATTTAAAACAGATCACTCCAAATGTCAGCACAAAGGAAGCTGATGGCACATACTGTGAATGGAGAAATTATTGGAAGAGGACAGGTTGTCTTGCATATAATTGGAGGTCAAGTAATTTCTCACTGATCTGAGGCCTGGGACACACCACACCAGAGATAGTTTACTGCTGTGCAAGTTCGCATGGGCCATTTCTTCCCTCTCTGCCCACAAAACTTTGCTGAAGCAAGAAAAGCTGTAAATCCCAAAGCCTGACATAGTTCACAAATTCCCAACAGCATTTTTGAATAATTGGAAAGCATTTAAATGTTTTGACAGTTTTTAAGTGAAGCATTTCAATCTTTCATTTTGAAATGTCTGTTTGAAAATTCCCTACTATTTTGTATAAAAAGACTCATGCAGGTTAACAAAAAAAAACCCACAAAACAAACTAAAGCCCACAAAACAACAGAATAACCCCTAGCAGCACATTTCCACTTAGTCAAAACACTCCCATTACCTGGGATAACTCCTTGGCAGTTACCTCTTCTCCAAAAAAACACACACTTCCCTTTTCCATAGCTCTAAACTCAGTGAATTTGGATCAGGCACATCCCAGAGATCCAGCTCACCTTAAAGCGGAATTTTTCTCCCTTCCTCACTGGGATTCAGTCAAACATTGCACAAGACAATCTGGAGAAGCACATGGCAGATCAGGACAGATGCAGTGCTCCGGGCATCTCTACAGACCTACTACAAAGCTGCTCTGTGACCTTTACTCAAGAGCCCACAGAAAAAGTGAGCACCACAACAAAGAACAGTCCTCCTTGGCCGCATTTTAACTTATTTATACAGCGCATACGAGAAAGGACTGGCTCCCCATACACACTTTTCCGCTTACACCACCACCCCCCCACCCCCCATAGTCAACTGAGTCATTTTAATGAAAGAGGGAAAAAAAATCCTCACATTTGGAAAAGGAGAGTATTGGGAGCATCACGTATTCACCAACTAACTCCAAGGCTGCTTACAGCCCCTATGGGAAGAAAAGCAGACTGCCAGCCCAGCCTGGCTCTAAGTAATGATCAGAATTAATTCCAGCGGTGAGGCTGCAGACGTGCCCCTCATAAACAGCTCTAACACTAACTTTGCATTAGTAGCTTTGCTTCTGTGCAGAGGAAAAAGTGAGGCTGTGCTTAATTTTTTGGGGAGGTTGCAGGCAAGTGGCTGATTTACAAAGTTCTCTTTGGCACTATTTTGTATGGTGGTGGGGGAAAGGGCTGGGGGAAGAAGTGGGGAACAGCCCTGGCTGGCAACTGAATTAATGATCTAAATGGCAGCTGGGTGTATGGGATGCTGTCAGCTGCATGAAATCATGATGTTTCCCTTGTATTTGCATATCACCCCTCTGCCAGAGAAGGTATGGCATGATGCTTGCAATGGAAGGAGGACTTTGCTCCATCGTGTGAGGAGACCGAATGCAAGAGTAAAACTTGTGCTAAAACAGCTACTGTGGCAACAACACTCCCTCACTGCTTTGACCCTTTTTATAGTGTAATGCTGCCAAGACTGCTTTATTGCTTTGTATTTCATCAAAGTAATGCTAAGCAAAAAGAAAGAAAGAAAGAAATCCAACACCCAGAAGAGAAGAGTAAGTCCACCTTCAGGAAAACCAACTACTGATCAGGTGGGCAGCCTAATGCAGCGCCCAACTCCTTCAGCTTCTTCCACTGAGAAGTATTTATTTATTTGCTAATTCCTAATTCTGGCCCCTGAGTCCTAAACTGGCCTTCAAGGTTTTAGCTCAAGGTGAAGCTGGAAGCAACTGGTGGCATGCCTCAGACAGGCAGTAGCCATGGATGGTTTGATACAGGATGCGATATGGCGCAAGAGGGAACCACCAGCATCTTCACTCCTTTTGCCTTTCTCCTGAACCTCGCTCACATGTTTCCCCCCTTTCCAGCACAAAGAGACACAAAGAGTGGGCAGACTGCACAGCTAGGATGGCAAGGATCTGGGGTTTTTTTGATTGTTGGTGAAAACATGGAATTTCTCAGGTATCTAGCTACTTTTTTTTCATCAAATACTATTTTTAACAGTACAAATAATTTTTTTGCAAAAAGAGGTCTCGTGTACAAGATAAAGGTCTATTAAGGCAGGTGAGGCTGGATCAAGTGTTTGTTTGAGTTGCTTTTATAAACATTATTTTAATGGCTTTTTATTTAATCAGTTCATCAGATTGGCTTATCCTTCTCCTAACAGTCTAATGACAGAATGCAAATCATCCCAGTTCTCTCCACCACGCTACTCCCACCAAGCACATTTCAACAGCCAGCACTTGTTCCAGCACCCATCATGAGCATATTCACAAGGATTTTCAGTTTAACAAGTGGTACACTAAGATGCCAGATATTCAAAGGAAAAACCTGTAGCCAGAATACCACTGCACACCCCTCATTGACACAGACATGAATATATATCCCTGCAGGACTGCTCTGAGATATGCTGTTCTTCATCAGGCTCATGAACAGTTATCATCCCACCTCAACAAGTCTCGGCATGGCAAGCTGGGTACACAAAAGAGACTTTTCTTTCCAAGCATGGGATAAGAGTCAAAGCATCAGTCTGTCCTATTTGCTCATGCTCCTCCATGCTCAGAGGAGGGTTTCTTCTTCCTATGGGAGATGTTCAGAGCACTGTGCCAGCCTAACCAAGGGGACAACACAGAGAATAGACAGAGAAAGGCAAGGGGAAGGGCAGGCTGGACAAATAGGAATGGGCTGACAAAACACTCCAGAATTTCGGTACAGGAAAATACAAAATCCTATAGCTGGGAGGTAGCAACCCCATGTGACAGGACAGCCTGTTAAAGTGTCCCTACAGAAAAGGTTTTGGTGCACTCCTGGCAGGGATGAAAGCCAGCCCCACCCTAGGTTGTATTAGCAAAAGCACAGGCAGAAAGGAAAAGTCCACAGGAACCATTTAACATATAATTACGGCCCTGACCATCAGCATGCTAAATGCTGCCCTCTCCTCTGGTCCTTCTGGTGGTCCCAGTGACTCTGTAATTCCCACCTGGTGGATATAATCCACAGACCCATTCTCCTCAGTTGTTGGGAAAACAAATTATTTTAAAAAATCATGAGAAATAAAGAAAATAGTAATTTCAATATTTTTTCATGGAAACTGTGCTTTTCCACAAAGTTAGAGGCTCATTAATCATAGAATCATAGAATCATGGAATGGTTCAGGTTGGAAGGTACCTTAAAGACGAGATGGACCAGTCCAACCCCCCTGCCACAGACATGGACACCTTCCCCTAGACCAGGCTGCTCAAAGCCACATCCAGCCTGGCCTTAATCTAACTACATTGCCCAAGTTATTTACACGCAGTGCAGACATGACAATGCAAGGCATCAACAAGCAGCAGCCACGTGTGAACCAACTCCAATCTGTAGCCAGGAGCTCACCAACACCTCACCAAAGCACTGGCACAATTTCTATCATGCCGCTTCCAGGGAGAGGGCAGTGGTGACACCATGCTTTGCGCAACCACACATCAACGGCTGGGATACAGCCACGTAGGGCTCTCACATTTGCCATGCAGCTCCTGTGCCTGGCACCCTCCTCCACCCACCTCTTCATGCTCCAAGGCCATGTTGCAGCAGCTCATGGTTGTTTCTGCCCCAGCAGTCTCTCAGCCCCCTGGCTTCAAGACACCAATGCTTGTCTGCTCTGCAGAGGCCGAATCTTCCAGGGCAGTCTTACAGCACGTGAGGGATAAACAGGTATTTCGTCTAGTCACAAAAACACATTTCCAAGTTACAGAACCATGCTCAGGGGACTTCTCCTTTTGCTGGTGCCAGGAAGCCCAATAGTGTGGCTCCGGCAGAACAGGCAGCCCTTGGCAAGACTCTGCCCAGCCATTACATTTCAGAGCGTGGCAGTCATCAGCTCCAAGACCTCCAGAGGACCCTGGAGCCCTATTCCTGGGGTACCTGGGCAACCCTCTCGTTTTGAAGCCAACAGGACTTGGGCACATTGGCACTCAGAGGCCACCAGCCAAACAGCTGGCTGTGAACTCCCAAGCAATGTCTACCACAGCTGGAATGAGGTATGTAGTTTACACACCAGAAAGCTCACAGTAAGTGATCCAGTGGATATTGCACACACAGAGGAATGGAAGGGACCTTCCAGTCCATTGATTCCATCTCCTCCTCACTTGCCACGCTGAAAGTTACCTACTGACGCATTTAATACAGTGCACTCCAAAGGGTACATAGTGTTTTAATCATGTAATGGTATTAATAACATAATTAAAGTCCAGGCTATTTGCTAAGTAACATATATTACTCCAATCACTGCTATAATATATTTAAAATAGATTAACTGCTTTCTAGAGTTTGAGGCCAGGAGAGACAGTGGGACTCTTCTGGGTTGATTTCCCACATATTCATGAGGCAGACAATTCCCTCAGCAATCCCTACCTGCACTGAGCTTGCCAATTTAAGGAGCAACATTTGATTGTATATCAAAGACATCTGACATCAGGGAGTCCAGCACATCTCTTGGTGTGCTGCTCCAACAGCTAATTACCCCAGCTGGTAAAAAAAAATCGTCTTTATTTCCACTGTGGGCTTTGATAACTTCAAATGATTGCTGATGGCTCCTCTAACACCTTAGGCAGCTGCTTGGAGCTAGCTCTTCACCACTGCCTGTGTCTTCCTTCACAAGATAATTATAACATGCGCTTATCTCCTTCTTTAACTATTTCAGTCAGTCTGAACCAGCTTAACCCATGTGACTCCTCTATTCCGTCCTCATAAGACCTGTTTTCCAGATCACAAACCTCCCTGGTACCCAAATATCCTGACAACAAGAAACCAGGGAAAACAGACATCAAAATCAAGCTAAATCCTGCTAAGAGCAATATGAGCCTGTAAGACGTTCAAGGCAACTGCCTGCTCCTTCAACCTTTTATGGATGCAAGAAGCATTCACGGAAGAAGCTATCTCCCAGACTCGACCACCAGTATGCTCCTGGGTAGCCACCAGCTCTTGAAAGAAAGCCCTCCTTCCAGAACAGCCAGGCTTCAAAATCTGTCTGAGAACAGCAAACTGACTTCCCTCCATTTTCAGCTATATTTAGCAGGGCCATTATTTATGGAGATGGCAGGAAATAATTCAGTTGGATCTAGACACAAGTCAAAATTGGAAAGAGGATCTATAAAAAGAAAACCAAAGGATCGAACAAGAAGCCAGTCATGGGGACTCAGAGTATGAGTATGAGGGAGGGCTATCCAGCAGCAAGGGAGCAGCAGCACTGCAGACCCCAAACAGATACACTGGGTCAGACCTAGACCATGGGGACCGATGGAGCAGGCTTCCCTCAGACAGCCGCTCTCAAAAACCCCATTCTCCAAAAGAACAGTGTTTTCCAGGTTTAAGGAACAACCTATGGCCCTGAGTCCACCCTAGTCAGGGAAGTGACGGTGTCAGGGAGAGGCAGGGAGCATCCTCCTCACTGTATTTGCTTCCTGCATGACCTGTGGCTGGATTCCTCCATCCAGAAGGGTTTTTTCTGCTGGAGGAATAGGATAGACTGCGGAAGATCCAGTGCCCTACAAGAGTATATATATATATGAACATACAGGCTGGCACTGCAATGCCTGCAGGGAGCAGATCATTCCCTTCATCGAAAGAGGTCCCAGAAAACATCTGAGGAGGGTGGGAGACAGATCAGAGCTTTAATCATTCATCTGTTTCCTTCCTCCACAGCACTTCATCTAACTGATGCTAGTTAAATTGGATTTTGCTCTTCTGAGCCAGGAGAGCTTTTATTTTATTTAAAGACTGTTCCCTTCTCACCAGATTTCCTCCAAATCTCCCTCACACAGAGTCAAGGGCAACATTTTGACCAGAGATGCAAAGAGCGTCAGCTGCTCCTGGGAGGATGAGATGTGCTGTGATGCCATCCAGCACAGCACAGAAGCAACTTGATGTACGCCAGGATTGCATTAACCTGTTTGCACACATCCCAGGATGCACGAGACCTTATGGAAGTTTCTGCACTGATTCAGCAGGGCTGGAGTCAGGTTTAATCCCCATTGCTGATCTTCTCCACACATTTACTATTGAGCATCATTATAACCTAACTCAATACATTTGCACCATTAAACCCCTAATTATTGCCCCCCAGGGCAAAACCAACCCCAAATGCACAGAGTAGCACACCCAGACATCAGACTCCCTCGCTCCCGCGATGCCAGCTGCTGCATGGCTCCTTACCAATGGCACAACCAAGAACCACGAGCAGAGTCAATCCCAGTCGCATGGCTGTCTGTAAGAGGCACGATGGCTCCTTCCGTGATTCTGCATGCTCCCAGGTTCAGCTGCTGAAGCTGAAGTTCATCTCAGACCACTGCTGAAATCCCAGTGTAAACATCTGCAGGGTGAGAGGGAGGAGGAGAGCCCTCTCTGGGGCTCAGTTAAGAGTTAAAGCTCTCAGTGATCAGTTGGCTCCTGCAAAACCTCCTGGAGCGGGTGGCAGAGAAACACACAGCTGCTCAAAAACAGCCCCTGCGGTACTGCATAATTCCTCCCCTGTTCCCAGGGCCGCTTCGCTTCCCTCGCACAATGTCCCGAATTGTGTAGGGTTAAACTGTCCCACACAACGCCTGCATTCACACCCAGCCACACCACGGAAATACCCTGGGTCCTCGTGCCACCACAGTGACATCTGGGACTGGTGATCCAGAGGCTGCCCTCGCCAGCAGGAATGGGCAACCGGCCATTGGAACAGGGAAAATGCTCTTGCTTGGAGTGTTTTTTCATTTTCCTCCCTCCCTTCTCTCATCCTTCCAATCCATTTATTCGACTAGGGCAACTGTTAGGGAAAGACCAGGTCAGCAGCGGCACATAGACACTCCCAGCTCTGAAGCCAGCAGTCATTAATCCCCCCCAGAGGGCTGAGCATTCTGCAACAGAATCGTTGTCATTATAAAGAGGCAGATGGAGGTGAGGAAAGATCTTTCCCAAAGCTGTATGACCCTGCTCCACCTCTCCCAGGATACAAAGCACTTCAAAAGACCCCAATCAAGGTGCCCTCTGGGGTGGAAGGTGCAGCTCTGGGGTTCCCCATTTCCAAATCTGCTTCTTTATAAAACATACCATTGCAATAAAAATTAAGAGTATTGGGTAACGTTTTATGCTTGGCACAAGGAACAAGGACAATCTTACTGACATTTAATAAAGTAAATACCTGTGATTCCACATTATTTTGCACCAGCAGTGGAAAGCCTGGTTGCTCCCTTTGTCTCTTCTCCCAACACTTTGCATGCTGAGTCCCACATCCCAATTTGGTGCAGAGCCCTGGGGAGATGCTGACATGTCTGAGCACAGTGGATACTCATTTGTGATCACTTGCTTTCAGGAGACATTTATGTCTGTCCTAATGTTATCCACATCTGCAAGTAGGATGTTCAGTGCCTTCCGTTACAGGAGTTGGTATAAAACACGCTGTGGGGGTGCACAGCACTATGACTACTGCATGCACACACTCTTCCCTGAGACATACCCGGTGCGTACATTCATAAAAACCTGTTTTCAGCAGCCGCCCTGCTTATTTCCAGCTGCAGCCACGGCAAAATAACTAAAAGCTCTGTGAAGAACAGGTAAAACATGTCTCTGTGGCCCTGGGGAAACCGTGCTGCAGAGGGGGCTGCTCTGGGTGCTGGGGGGCTCCCCTTCCCATCATGTGTGGCACCCCTGTGGGTGCAGCAGCCCCTTGCCCAACGGGAACCAAGGCTGCTCCCAGCTCCTGTGGCAACTTGCATGCTTGGAAAACAGCTTCCCAGAGTCAGACAGTGTCAGCTCCAACACTGGAGCAATTGCCCCCTGACATCCTCCCACCGCCAGCCATCACTTGGCACCGCCGGCAAGGTCTATCTTGCTCCCCAGGTACCCCTCCAGCCCACAGCACAGAGGTGCTGGCATCGCTCACGCTGTTTGGGCTCATTTCCAGGCATTCACTACATTGCTCCTACACTGTCCCTCACTCCGCAGGGCACAAGGTGGGACCCTAGGGACACTGTGCATTTCAGCACCTTAACCCCAAGATCCCAGCAAGCTCCACGGTGGGGCAGTTCGGCACCAGGGAAACAGACACAGGAATCTGCTCTCCACTAACGAAAATCCCACATTTTGATGAGCTGCTGCTTATCTGCTTAAAAACGCTCCATGCCTATGTCGGCCTTCTCATTTAGCCATTTCTTCCTTTGTAATTTGAAGTTTGGTGAAAAGATAACCATCATGTTCTAAATACCTACATTTTCTGCTTTATTAACAGTGCAAGTCATGCATAATTCTAAGGGGAAGAAAAGTGCATAGAGTACTTGAGTTTTTCTAGATTATTTCACCAAGAAAACAAGCTGGGTAAACCAGAGCTGAGGAACTGCATGTCTCACTAAGGATTTTAGCAGCTCTGCTCTCCCTCCATCCCCTGAAGAAACAGTGTGAGACACAGAGCAGGGGACGGCAGGCACTTGGCAGACCTGTGCCTGCCAAGTTCCATCCCTGCCCTGCTCTTCAGCCTTGGGAAACTGTTCCCAGTGTCAGTGCCTCAGTTGCCTCTGAGGTTCAGCTGTATGATCAACTGACGTTTTAATCACAGGTCTAACTATTCAGGAGCAACAGAGGAAAGTTAACAGCAAAATGTACAGCCAGACATAATGGGTCATTAATTTGCTTTTTTTGTATGAACAAGGAATTAGCAAATCTGGACCATTTATTTTTCATTTAAAGGCACCAAACCAGCTCTCAAGTGCTGCTGTTCTGGGTTGCCATGCACACTGCCATGCCAGGGGCTGTGCCGGCACAGGGCAGAACTGAGCGGTCCTGTCTACACCTCCTGCAGTGCCAGAGACGAGCATCCACGGCAGGCAGCAGGCAAGCAGTGGGCACACAGTGCTAGAGAGCAGCCAGGTGGAGCTTGGGCAGTGCCCATCCCGAGTGAGACCCCATTCCAGTGACTCCTAATAACGAGACACAATCTCAAAGGGAAGAACTGGGAAGAAGTCAGAGTGGCAGACTGCACCTCAGTGATAGGGCTGAGAGAGCTGAGATGCTGGAAGCTCTCAGCGCAGGACTGGAGAGGGCGGCAGGGCTCAGGCAGGGCAGCCACACACCGCGGCATGCTCCTTCTTCACACAGTGGAGCAGCACACAGGGGAGGCTGCTGGGACTCTGCCTAATCGCAGAAGGAGCACCTGCATTTCAGGGCACTGGCACAAAGGCAGGGAACAAGTGGTTTAACTCAGCAAGACATCTTCCTAACTACACCATGCTTGGAAGCAGAGCAGTGAGGATCCTGAAATCCTCAAACAGGGACAAAAAAGTTGTTCAAATCCCATAAACCTATTTTTCTAAAGCAACAAGAACCAAGCAGGCTCCATCTCCCAGGCTTGGGCTCACTTTTGCTACCATAACTCAGGGCACTGTCTTCAAAACTGCCTTTCTCAAGATGGCCCTCATGCACAGAGCGGGCTCTTCAAGGCGCTCCGGGCTGCCAGGAGGCAGACCCTGGGCTTGTCTCTGTTTTGGCAGAGCACCGTCTGCATTCTCAAACCGACCTTCGGGAGTCAATGAACAAACACAAATTCATTTCAAACAGGTTTCAAATATAGTGCAGCTACATATGACTGACTTCACACAGCTCCCCCCACACATCAGCCCTTCACCCACCGTCCTTCACCTAAATCAGGCGTTACATTTTACAGGATGAAAACGCATCATTGCCAAACAAAAGTCTTACTACAAATCTGCATGTGACATCTCTTGTGCATCGACAGTGGTGCTCAGTCTAGGGCAAGAGCTCCCTTTCCTGTAGGCCCCCACAAAATACGCTCTGCCTCAACAAGCTCTCTCCTATTCATGACCGCAGTTGCTATTCCAACGCATCCAACAAAATGTATATCGGGGAAGGCAGGGAGCCCCAGTGCTGCCGGTGCCGCGATCTGCAAAGCAGCAATCTAGCCGCTGCGAGCAGAACGGCTCAGATATTTTCAGTTACACAGAAATTTTGCAAAATTTAAAAAAAATAAATAAATAAAAAGCAAAAGAAGGGGGGGGTCCTGGGGCTCCCTTCCCGGTAGGAAGCAAATATTTCAGTGTTGAAACAGACGCACGAGCTGGACAGAGCAGATGTCAAACAAAGCATTTACTGGCAAATTCATGAAGTCTCAACATCAAGTGTCAAACCCAACGCTCCCAGCGACACCGCACCGCCACTTACATAACCCCCCACCGCCAGGACCGGGGCCGGGACCCGGGCATCACCAGGGTATTACTGGGACCGGGGCACCGCCGGGACTGGGGCATCACCGGGACCTGCGCATCGCCAGGGCCAAGGCATAGCCGAGGTATCACCGGGACCGGGGCACCGCCGGGGCCGGGGCCAGGGCACCAGGCGGTGTCCTCCCCTTGCAGCACCGGCGGAGAGCCCCGCTCTCCCGGTTGCCCGGCTCTGGGAGCAACAATTCCCGCAGCCGCAGCTTCGGACCCCGCGTAGCCGCCAAGGCCCCGGGTGATGAAAGCGGGGCTCGGGGTGCCGCGGAGCACCCCGCGCCCTGCTCCGCGGCGGCCGGCCGCGAAATGCCGCGGCGGTGGGGGGAGCGCGCAGGGGCGGTGGAGCCCGCTGGCTCCTCCCATACGGCACGGCTTGGCTCGGCACAGCACGGTACAGAGCTCCGCCCGCCCCGTCGGGCACGGCGCGTTCCGGGCGGGCGGAGCGCGGCGCTGCCCGTGCCCCGGGGATGCTCCTGACCGGGGGTGCTCCACTCGGAGATGCTCCTGCCTCTGGGGGATGCTTCTCTCTCCGGAAAGTGCCCCTCCCTGACCTGCCTGCCCCGGACACAAGAACTAAGCCGGGCTCTGACACCAGGCCCCTTCTTTGGCAGAAAAAGAGCCACAGCGTGTAAGCGCCGAGTGCCCTGGGACAGAGGCTGCAGGGAGGGCCATGGGGTAGCCATGCCAGCACTGATAAGGGGGTGCGTGACCACACCCAGGCTCATCCCTCTCAGCTGTGGAAGGGGTAGCGATGCTCCGAGGCTGTGAAGGTCAGTGCGGGGGGTGGTGGTGAAGGGGGATCGGTGACACTGGGGAAGACACAAGCACAGGGGCTGCGGGTGAAGCACCGTGAGCTCAGGGTCAGCCATAGGAACCCCAGAGCTTGGCGACCACCTCAGCAAAGCTGAGCTCTGCCACAGCACAGGAGCTGCCTTGATAGCTCAGTGCCACATCAGTGGGGAGTGTTACTGGTACCAGGACGAGAGAGGAAATAAGGGATGCAGAGGGAATGGGCAAAGATGCTGAATAACACTGTAAATACAGTAGTGTGCTGCAAATCAATTTCCTCTCCTAAATGTAGTATAATTAAAATCTCATTGGGAAGGTTCAAGATTTTACAGCCTCTTACTATTCTGCTGCGATCACACTGCCTCCTTGGGAGCTGCTGATTTCAGGGCAAGCACAGGAGATAACATCTCTGAACAAGAAGGCTCAAGGACTCAAGTATGTCCAGTGTGCACATCATGTGGACAGAGCACTCGGCAGCACCACTGCATGCCTTCTGGATGAGTGTGGATCCTCTCAGATGAAAGGCAAGAGAGAGGGAAAAGCTCTTTTTGCCCCGTGTGGTGACCTTGTGAGGCAAGGTGAATTCCCAGGCTCTCACTGTGCCTCTCTTCCACTTGCTGACATGCTGTCACATTGAGGTTAATAAAAAGCATTGTAAAGCTGCACCTTGGAGAACTCCAGCACTTCCTCACAGTCATACATAACTTCAAGGATTTATCAGTCAAGCACATCACATCACAGGCCATTCATTAACACAGGGATTACTGATGTGACAAACCAGAAGCATTCATCAGACAGGCACGAGCCTGAAGTCTCCATGCCCAAAGCATTCACTGAGTTATTCTGGAATTTGAGTTCCTTGCTACAATCACCAGACACATGTTTAAATTACAAACACATTGTATTTGTGGCTGAAGCTGCTCTCACTTGCAGTGGGCAAGATCCACAGCTCAGTCTGAAATCACTGTGACACGGCACAGGACCCGGCCGTGGATTCACAGCCAAGGAGAGATGAATTTACCAAAGACCTCTTGCAGGGCAGAAAGAGCCACAGCGGTAACGTCGTGCTTAAAAACAACTTTTGTGCTAGTGGTAGTTCCTTGTAGATGCTACAGCGCAGGGGACCAGACCCAACCACAGGACTCGGAACTGCTGCTGGCTCCAGGCAAGTCAACCAATGCCTCCATGCTTGGTCTCCTGTGCCCAAAGGGAAGGGCACAGACCCCCACAGGAAAAGAGAGAAGGAAAAGAAAGGTAAAACCAAACCATTACACCCTGGAACCAGACTGCCTCTGCCTGCCACGTGTGTTTGCCTGCACTTGTGTGTGCTGGGTGAGACACCAAAGCAATCTGGCTCAAACAATCCCAATGCCAAGAAAGAAAAATAAAGATGGATTTTTAATAAGCAGATATTACCGTATCACATCCTCCCTTCAGATCCCAGAGGGCAAATCTCAGTCAAGTCACTGCCCAGCTGAGTAACAAGCAGCTGCAATGCTCGTGAATATGGTTTAGGAAACACACACAAACCAGCAACCTCCTTCCTTTCATTTCAGCAGGCTCCATCTTCAGTGTATTTCCATTTTAACAAGTGCCAAGTCCTTTCTCCCATATTAACTAGAAAAAATTACTCTCCCCATTGTGTATGAATTATAATTATGATTCATAAGTCCTGCAAAGTTTTCCAGTGCACTGTATCCTTTAAATACATTCACAAGCCACCCATTTGTTATGCAACGTGCATAGAAGCTGCATCATGAAATCCATTTATTCTCAGCTTTTTAAAATCCAGGAACGAGCCTTTACAGTAACTAAAAGCATTAGATGTCCTAAGCAGGAATCCATTTGCAGATTAAATTTGCCAGAGGTCAGCTTGTAGCTGTCACAGCTTTCCAAACCCCTGGCTGTCTCCCATGTTATATACTTTGACATCCCTTGAAGAGCCAGGACACTTTCCACTCCACTGATTTTTGCTTCAATTAGAATAGGTTTAAGAGCTCCCGTGCACAGGTTTCTGTGGGACCTCAGCAGTGTGTTAAGAATAATTGAATCAAGCCTCCGATTTCATACTCAGCACAAAACTTCCTTCACCTCATTTATTTTACCTTCACATCTAAGGCACTAAATCTATTTTCCTAATGACTGGTCTGGGTTCGAAGAAGCCTGATTTTTTTAACTGTTAAACATGCTGTTAGGTAACAACATTTCTTCTAAACTTGTGTGAACTATTCCTATTGATTGACCGATGGGCAGGGCAGTACTGGATGATGCCTGAGGCCAGTCTGTGTGGAGCAGCCCTGGGCACAGCTCCTCTGCCCCACTCCAGGGGGCAGGGTGGTGGAAGCAAGGACACTGGGAAGAGGCACTAACTGTGCCCAGAAGAGATCACAATGGGATAAATAGTTAACTGCATATGTTTGAGAGAGAAGTGTCATATTTCTTGACAGTGCACTTTAATGCATACGCAAACTAATTAGAATTCATGCCATTCGTTGTGCCAATCATTATTTCACCAACTGATGCAGTCCCTCAGACCAGTATGGAAGGCACTGTCACTCTGAAAACACAGCTGATTCCACTCTGCTGTTTTCTTGTGTGGGAAAGCAGTTTTCTCCCCAGGACTGGGCCGTGCTGCCTGACACCCCTGGAGCCTTGTCAAAGCAGTGCCCGGTCCAGCACATGGGTGGTCCAGTCCAGGACCAGGGACACAGACACCAGGTCAGGGACTTTCCTTTCCAGAGGACCACAGACACCCAAGTGCTTCACAGCAGGTGAATAAATATTATCCCCACCATGTAGCCAAGCACCCAGGGAGACCGATGCTGCCTCTTTACAGCCCAGGGAGCCTGGGGAAGGCTCGGGAAGAGCAACAGCTCATGCTGGCCAACAAAGACCATTCCAATCCAGCCATCAAGGGATGCACGATGCAGTGTTTCTCCTGTGCCACACTAAGAGACCTGACTGATTTCGCTACACTAAGTCAGTTTGTTTCTCACATTTTCCACTATAAGTCAGATGAGCAAGCTGGGAAAGCTGTAACCCATATCTGGGATGAAGTCCCGATCACATGAACCTTAATTAGCATGACTTCAGGAAGACCAATAATTTACCAGATAAAACCAAGATCAAGAAAAGTGGGGAGTCAGGTCACACGCAGAGGGCGAGCTGCAACCCTCTCCTTCATGAGTCATGGAGAACAAGGGTCAGGACCTTGGGGCAGAAAAGGGAAGATTCAGTTCATTGAATACAAAGTAGAAGACTTCTGCCTCCCAAAGGTCGCATGATAAATTGATGTGCCTGCCCCCCCCGCCCCACTGCGCTGGTACCAGTACAAGCAGTACATGTTTAACAGCACTTCTGTAACCAGCACTGCCACATAACTAGCCCGGCTTGCGGATGAGCTGCTCTCTAAGTGCCTTCTCTCCTATCTCCAACTAGACTAACCAGCTTATGTGGCATTTTAGCAGGCCTTTCTCCATTTTTACTCTTTCCCTACTAAGCATTTTATGTCAGGGTCTGAAACCAGCCTCCCTTCACCTATTTACTGCTTTTGCCCTTTTTTCAAGCAGCCTCATTCAGTGCCCATTGCCAGTGCTTCTCACTCATTCTCTTCTGAGCCAAAATAGCAGGGCATCCTGCTCTGTGTGATCACATTGTAACCATGGGATCCTCACCCCAGCATTAGCCAGAACTGAACAGCAGAGCAACAGGCATCACTCCTATAATGCACACATACCACAGCTGTGTCCCTGCAACATAAACATGGTGCTTCCAGGAAGAACTTTGTATTAATTACTTCTTCCTTTACTCTACAAATGATCTAGCCATAACATACTCAGTGTCTTTATACTATTACCAAATTATATTACTGCTAATCACAGTGCCGAGCACATACAACAACCCAAAATGGAACAGAATGTTTCATGAGGGTCCAAGACTTCAATGTCCTTTACAGGATAAAGTGTGAACAGTTTGTCACATGTTCCTCACATCAGAGATCTAATTAGCTTAAATACTTACACAGTAAATAGGATTTGCCATTTCTGAAGATTAAGGCCACGTGTTACAGCATCGGTGCATCTGAACCAGTTGAGCACAGTCTGTGCCAAGTTTTTGCTTGAAATCACCTACTCTGAGCAGTGCTGCAGGTGAGTTCTTCTGCCAGTGCTGGGGCTTTGTCTGTTCTTTTGGGTTTGGCTTTTAACTGGAGTAACAAACTCCAGTGCACGTGACAGTGGGAAGGCACAACAGTGAGAAGTGAGTGGCATTGGTTTGGTATCCAGGTCTGAAACCCCATGAGACACCAGTGCAGCTCTCCTGGGGACTATATATATAAGAGCACAGAACCAATGTACACAGCATTGTGTGATACATCAATACTGGTTCCTTGTCCCAAAATGCTGCAGCAAAATGCGATAACAAGGGATAAAGAGGATGCAAGATGACACAGAAACATTGTTTATGAGACAGCCATTGTAGGAAGCCTAAGGCTGAATAACTAGATCTAGTGAGCACAGAACAGAAAAATAAAGCCAATATTTTGTTTCTAAGATTTCCCTGTTTTATTTTCAGTTGGTGAGGAAAATCACCATTTAATTCCACTATTCCATAGAGGTGTACATCTCCCAAAATGCTTTATGTTAGATGAGGTCACCATACAGGAGGGGAACATGTGAACTGAAGTGGAACAGATACTGTGAAATTATATTGAAGGTTACCTGCTTCTCATCAGCCCTGTTCATCTACAAAAGGTGATGTTCACAGGCCGGGCTCTGCACATCGCTCTGGATGCTGCTGGTGTGTATGGGGTAAGCTGGCTTCCAAAAACTGATCCTTGTGCATCTCCCCCACCGCCACTTAAAGTATTTCACTTGTCAAGCCAAAGGCAGAAACAATTCCACAGAGCAAAGGTGACAATTGCACACTTCAGTAGTAGTAATAATAACACGCCCAAAGCAGTAGTCTGCAAACTCTTTAGCCATCAGCTGCATGATCAAGAAACAGTGAAAGGAGAAGCTAGGATCACTTTGAGCATAGAAAAAAGCAAAGTTTGTCATGTAATGGATTTATACTGAGCACTCAGATGCTTCCCCCAGTATCCTGGGATGAGGTACTCTTTGTGAGAATGACTATTTAGCATTTATTTCTGTTAAGGTAACATTAAACATGCAAAATCTTGTATCGCCCCAGAGGAGGGTTTTATTTGAAAGGATGTATGCCAGTATGAGACACCAACACATTTAGGTCATTTTGAATCGTGTATCCTAAACTGCAATTAATCCACTGCCTTCATTTAATTTGAACATGGGCTACATCAAAAAGTAATAAAACCATGGTATAAATTAAACCAGGGCAGTCTACATCCTGTAGCACCAGCACAGTTAGTTTAACAGCAAAACTGTAAAACTTGGTGCTGGGATTATCACTGTATAAAAATCATTCTGCTTGTCCTCAAACATCATCCAGCAGTGTAAGAGAGGAGAACACCTGGATGTGACACCATGAGGAGCCTCAGAAGTTTGCACAGCTTCTCAAAATGCTAATGGTGTAAAACTAATATTTGTGTGTCAGCAGTATTGACATGTCATCTACCTCATGTCATTTGGAAAACAAACCTGCAAAACTGCTAATTAATAAAAGATATCACGTCCGATTAACGTTCATGCAGTAATTACGAAATCCACAAATCCATCTGTTAAGTAGAGAGCAAACAAGACAAATGACTGTTATGTTAAACAGATTATAAACTGCCTGAGGGAAGGAAATCTAATCTCCCCAACCAAACCAAGAACCAAGCAGCAGCCCGGTCTCACACAAGGGTACACGAACACATGCTCCTTCCTGTACCTGTCCTTCCTAAAGCCTCCTCCCAAATCATACATAGTATCAACATGAGCAACGAGGTCAGCATGACATTATGTATGAACATACACATTGCAATGTGATTATGTGATCGTTCAGATTTTATTGTCCCTTACAAAAAATTACTTTCTAAACCAGACAACTATCCCCAGCAAGATGAGACTGGAACAACATCTAAAGTAACAGTGAATCCAATTGCCTCCATCCACATGGGAATCCAGGTACTTTAATCCAGCTTAACAAACAAAACTCATTTCATTCCTGTCATGTTTTTGAATGGTTTCTGAACATTTAAAGGAAGAATCATTACACATGAGAGTAATTGATTCATTAGCATGAACATCATCAGCCCATCAGCCTGTGCTCTGGACGCTCAGCATAGCACCCAGGCACAAAACACTGACCACCTATTCTTCAGGCAATATACATGCTCAGCTGGATGCCAGCTTGCGTGCAGCCTTACCACAATTACCCATCCAAAACAAGTGCTTGTGCTAATTAAAAAGGATTCGGACAGTGGCACAGGATTACCCTGAATTCACACATTGGCAACTCACCCTCTGCTTGCTGGTACAGACCCACACTGCTGCAAGGGTGTCTTGGGACAGGGACTGCACACCCGCTGCCCCCAAACCACCGCAGCTGCTTGCACCACAGCTCTCAGACCCTGCCAGCGTGTCCAAAGCGATCCCCACACCTCACCTCTCTCAGCCCTTCCACTCCACCTTGCCACAACTGCCCACAGTCAGGTACAATGCTGCTGACTGCAGAGCCTATTTTAGATTCATCCATGCACTGTCATATGTAATTTTTGCCAACAGACTATGGCAAAAACATTCCAGTGCTCCGCTTTCCTGAGACCCAAATTTATGGGAACAAAACATCAAGGGTATAACAGCAAAGTTCCCCTCACTCCTGCCCTCACATACTCTGTGTCAGAAAAATATGGCCATGACGTTCTATCGTAAACTTTCCCATGGTCTTCCTGGTCGTACACACATGAAATTTCATCAGTGTGACTTTTATGGCTTTTAAGTTTAGACAACACAGAGAGTGATGTCAAGCACAGCAAACCTGCAATGCCTTTCCTCTCAAGGACAGCTACCCCTGCAAAAATCACAAAGCCAGCACAACAAGGAGAAGACAAAGATTTTAGGGCAGCCCGAGCAGTACTGCAAATGGACTCATCTGCAGGCAGTGTGTTTGCCATGTAGTTGCGCGCACTCACGCTGAGGGCACAGCACCCCTGAAGACAGAGTGTTGCTCACCTCCGTGGTGAGAGGAGAAAGGGGAACCCACAGGAACCCCCCAGGGAGGCCCCGCTTACCCCAGGCAGGGTGAAGCCTCGCTCTTTGCTCTGCACCAGGCGTCCTCAGGTCTGGACCCGCTTGCGCACAGGACTTGTCACTGTGGTCCTGCACCTCTCCTGAAAACAAGCATCTCTTGGCAACTCTTGACCCCTCTCCTGTGTGAGCTGCAGAAAACATTCACTGTGGTATCTGCACTGGACAGCAGGCCAACCTGCTGCTCGTGTCCTTTATAAAGATGCTGCGCAGATTTGTTACTTACTGTTTAAAAGGCTTTTTCAAAACTATTTTGCTCTAAGTGTGTCATTATCCAGGTAGGCAGAGCAGCTGGAATAGGCACAAGGGAAAGATTTCCAGCCAAGATCAGCCACGGTGTATCAAGAGAAGCTCTGGCATGCAGCAACAGTCCCAAGGGAATACAAAGGCAAGGACCGAGTGCTGCAAGGATGAGTTGCCGAGCACATTGCTCCTTGCACAGCCAGCGAGGCCCCAGCAGGACATTCCAGCCCACAGCCCAGGCTGGTGAGTGGGAGCAAGTGCCAGAAGTCACAGAGATCAGTGGGTCCAATGGCCACAGTGGTCTCACAAGCCCCATTTCCAGAGGAAAGTCACACTGAAAAGCAGCACTGGAAACGTACAGGGATGAAAACTGGTGATGAAGTCCACAGGGTTTGTAAGAACTCACTAATACGTGTGATTAATTCTACTGCTGAAGACGTGCTGCCCAGAGCTCCAGCCCCAGCCCTCTGATCACATGCTGGAAAAGGAAAAAGGAAAAAAGAGTGCTGAGCTGTATGCTGGAAAATGTATTACTGACTGCCATGAACTTGCATTTGAAAGGAACTGCTGATTGTGAATAAATCCACCATATGGCTTTACAAAGCTGATAGTGCATTTATTTCCCAAATATAGCAAGATCAGCCTACGACAGCCTGTCTTTCTTTTATAATCCACATTAGAAAATTATTCAGAGTACAGTATCACACATGGTTGGTTGAGTTGCTGTCACACAGTCACTGGTGCACCCAAGGCTTTCCTGGCAAGAATGGGGTCTCATGTACAGCAATTACACCTGCACAGCTTCACCACGGTATCATGACATTGAAGGGATTGCTGAGATGCTTTTGGCGACCTTGCTTTAGCAAAGCTGCCTGCAGAGGAGAAAAAGGCTAAACCTCAGACTATCGCTTTTGGGAATGGCCTTTTGTAACCACTGCCCACCTGTGACATCCCAGTGTGGGCTCACTGCAGAGAGCACACGAGAACTGAGAGGCAGTCACTGGGCATTCACCATCGGGTCTGCCAGCCCAAGACAGCAGATGAACCACCTCTAGGCCTGGTCATAGTCCCCAAGCTGCGCCTGTGGTCTGTGCCGAGCACAGCCCACGATGCTGGGAAAGCAGATCCGGCAATCCCACCGGCACATGGGCAAAGCTGTGTGTGGTAGGGACAACGGGGACAATTTTTCTGATTTTTCTCGCAGGGAGGTCACCCTGGCCGTGCTCACCACTCACAACCTGCTTTTCCCACAGTGCCAGAACTAACCGCACCCCAAGCCCACCGCAGGCACCCTGCTCGGAAGCTCAGCCCAGCAGCTGCATACCACCCCCCTGCTCCAAAGCGTTTCTAGCTGCACAACCCCGAACTGCAATCAGGTCTCTTCAGAGCGGGAGGGATGACAGAAGGTACCTTTGTGCTGATTTAAGCACTAACTAAATATAGATGACACGGGAACACTGTGAGGCTACAGCTGAACCCATCTGCAGTGGATGAAATAGAGTCACATAACGGAAATATCTCTAGAGCCTTAGATGTGCATGCTTAACTCGGGTCTTTCTATTGCTGGGGTGGTTTGATGTGCAGAAAAGTGGGGAGCCCTGGCACCAGGCAGCCAGGGAACTAGACTGGAGGTGGCTGGTCAGTGAGACCAGGAGCAACAGCCCTGCACAGAAACCCTGGCCAAACTGCTCCAGTGATAGGATGAAGCTGTCACACTTGAAAGTATTTTTGATAAAAACCCCTCATCAGTTTGTTAGTGGAGAATTAGACTCCCAGACTGGTTTGGGTTGAAGGGACCTTAAAGCTTCTCCAGCTCCAATCCCCTGCCACAGGCAGGGACACCTTCCACTAGAGCAGCTTGCTCCAAGCCTCTGTGTCCAGACTGGCCTTAAACACTGCCAGCGATGGGGCAGCCACAGCTTCTCTGGGCACCCTGTGCCGGAGTCTCAGCACCCTCACAGGGAAGAGCTTCTGCCTAAGAGCTCATCTCAGTCTCCCCTCTGGCAGGTTAAAGCCATTCC
>JANHGB010045272.1:35490-45722 GCA_026283785.1 Coracopsis vasa | reverse complement strand
GCTCTGGATGAAGAGATTCAGTGTTCTTTGTTGGATATTCTCATTTCTCTGCTTAATCACAAATCCTTCTGCAAGGCACTGGAGAGATTAAAGGAAACATTTGTTTGTTTATAGCAAAAATAGAGGTTTTCCCACACTGTCACTCTATACATTCCACAAGCCAATGTGATCAGAACTCCAGGTAAACACTGTCCTTCCTGGAGAAGCGTGCTTGCTGCCTGCCAGCCAGGCAGACAGGGTTGGGAGCTTGCTGGAGCACGCTCTGCCCTCGTACATAAACACAGCAAGTGGGGGAAGCTGCAGCCTTTGTCCTCACAGCAGTCTGGGTGTGGGAATGGCATCAGGGTCCCTGCCAGCACAGTGCCCTGCTCACACTCCTCATGGACCAGCTGTCACCATATTTCTTTATTTCTTTTTCAATTTGGCTGGAAGTTTCCCCTTGATCTAGTGTGAGTAGTTTTCTGCCAGCATCCCCATGATTCCTGCTTTTTTTTCCTGGTTTCTGGGCATTTGCTTTCTCCTATTCTTTCCTTTGTCCCAGATTTCATGTCAGCCCTTTCTCCATGATCTCTCTTGCCTGCCAGCCTGGCCCTCTCCTTTCCATTCCTCTTCCCCCTCATCCCCTTTGGCATCCTAGCAGAGTCACAGCTCCTGGCAGCACTTGTAACCACTCCCCCATGGCCTCCCATCATGTGTTTCCCAGTAGCCTCACCATAAAACTTTCAAATAGCACCTGTAAGCTACGTGGGAAAGGTTCCTGTTGCTGCCTGTGCTTGCTGCACTGTGGAAACCCTGTTGAGTGTTGCAGCTCTTACCTTGTATCTCCGCAGCTGCACAGGATGGCATCTGGGAAGACGAAGTATAAGTGTGGCTTGTTCGAATGATACCTCCTCCTCCTATTCCACTTGTTCTTGCAACTCCTCCTCCTAGACCTGAGGACTGACCAATTCCTCCTTGCTGACTAAGGGGACAGGAAAATAGCATTTTAGTGATGGAAATGACAGATGAACTGGAACTGCAGCTTTTCACTGTCCCTGCTGCTCTCAATTGGCAGAATACTGCCTTGACCTTTCTTGTGGCAATGGCTGGCACAGGGTGGGAAATGGATTATCTGCCCCAATTGCCAGGCAGCTGGGTAGAGCAGTGAGGGTGAAGGGGCTATGCAGTACCTCCACCTATTGTTCACTTTCCTGGTATGTTAAAATACCCAGAACAGGGCGTTTCACTGTGTCTTTTGGTGTGTCTCAAGCCTACTTACATAAGGTCCTGCTGTCCGCCCTCCAGCAGGCAACGGTATGTGTGGATCTCCTGCTCCAGGCGGCATTTGACATCCAGCAGGATCTTGTACTCTTGGTTCTGGCACTCCATTTCTGCCCGCAGATCAGCCAGTTGCTGCTCCACGCACGTGATCTGGTTCTGGAGCTCAGCAAGGTGGTTGTTGTAGCGACACTCCGTCTCAGCCAGTGAGGACTCCAGGTTGTCCCTCTGAGGGGTGACATGAGGCAGCAGTACAGGATGAGAAACACTGCATTTAACTGTGAATTCTGACATCAAACGTCACTGTGAGGCGAGTGAGCTTGACACCAGCTCAACACCCACCTGGCTGAGCTGAGCCTGGAGATCGATTTCCAGGGCTTGCAATTGGCGTCTCAGTTCAGTCACCTGGTTGTTGCACGTCTCCACCTCCTGACCGCTTGTAATAACCTCCCGATTCACCTCCTCAATCTGAAAATCACCAATCCAGAAGAAAGAGCATCAGGGAATGTGTAACGTAAGTCAGGTGAAGTACTAAGGAAATTGCAGAGAAGCTAGCAAAAGCACGACATGGGAAAGGTTTGGGTTAACTCTCATCCTAATGGAGAGTAAACCCTCTTGTTCTTCTAATAGTACTGCTGTCCAGTTAGTTCTCACCACTGACTGCTTTGTAAAGAGTTCCTGTCTCAAGTGTCACTAACATGCAGCACTTCCCATCACCCCATGGCAGGGACACAGAGTGGCAGCATCCCCTGTGTCACTTGATCCAGTTAAATCAATGTTAGAGGCTGTTACAGTATGTTGTGTGGTTTTGATGTGTGATAAATGACTGTGGAACCACTGCTGTGTGTTAGCTGGGGAAGGTCAGAGCTCTGTAATTTTACTCACCTTGCACTCGTACCAATCCTCAACCTCTTTGCGATTGCGTTCAATCAGTGTTTCATACTGGCACCTCATCTCCTCCAGGATCTTTCTGAGGTCTGGGCCAGGGCAGGCATTGACCTCCACGCTCACATCTCCAGTCGATTGTTTCCTCAAACAGTTCATCTCCTGCAAACACCACCCAGAGCAGGGCAGATTTTAAAAGGAGAAAAGTGCAGGAGCCAAGTTCCTTGGTAGGGAAGCGCTGAACCCCTGGCACAGCCCGTCTCTGCCAGACATTCACAGCTCCCATTCACGTGTATTGTCTCCATCAGCCACTTGCCCCCTGCAGCCAGCACCTGAGGGGTGGAGACCACAGCGAGGGAGGCTGAGGAATCCTTGCACAGAGCAGGCAGGATCCTACCTCCTCGTGGTTCTTCTTGAGGCAGCAGAGCTCCTCCCGCAGCGACTCGAGCTGCGCCTCCAGGTCAGACCTGCAGAGCGTGAGCTGGTCCAGGACCTGCCGCAGGCCATTGATGTCAGCCTCCACACTCTGGCGCAGGGCCAGCTCTGTCTCGTACCTGTGGGCAAGAAGGAGCTGTCAGTGTCTGACACCACCGTGTGCTCTTTTCTTTCTTTTCTTTCCCCATCTTTCTCACAGTAGTAGTTTCCTAACTGGCCTAGCAGGATGCTAACAACAGTTTGAGGCTTGCTCTGCCAAATCTGCCCTCAGTCTGCCTTCTCGGGAGCTTCTTCACGTGGGTCGAGCTGTCACTCACCATGTTTCTGTGCTCCAACAGGAAAATCAGAAGCTTTCCCTTTGAAAGACACCATGTGCCAGAATGGCAGCTCAGGTGAACCCGTGGTGCAGAGCCCTTCTGCTCTCTGAAGAGCTCTAACCTCCACTCAGAACCATCTTCTTGTCCCAAACTTTCCACCTGCAGCTGCCACTAATTAACCAGCTCTAGAGGCAATTGATGAAAGAGCTTGTCCTGGCCAGGGGATCACAGGAGCCCTGTCCAAGATCTGCTTCTTACCAGCTCTGCAAGTGGGAGCATTGACAGGGGAAGGAACAGCCAGGGGGATACTCACTTCACTCGGAAGTCATCAGCTGTCATCCTGCTGTTATCGATGTTCAGAATGATCTTGTTGTTGTCTATGGTTGCGCAGACAATCTGGAAAAAAGAATATTCACTCCTGAAGTCTCCTCCCTGTATCCTCAGGCTCAAGTGTACCCACTGACCAGTGCTACCAGACCTAACCTCCTTCCCTCGCTCTGTTTCTCACTACTGGGTGCAGGCATGGGGGAGCTGAGGAGAGCAGCAGTCACAAGGGGAGTGTTCTGTGAAATGAAGGCATTAAAATGATAAAACACGTGGTGCTGATGCGGACAGCCAGGGAGGTACAATTACTGTTGTCCAGCTCCTGCCCCAATCCACCTACCCTTTGAAATCTGAATCTTACTTTCATGGATAAGAGATCTAAAAGTTTGTTTCAAGGCTTAATTATAAGTCTGGCTCATTCTGTCTGTTTCCTGGATTTTTTTCCCTTATTCTTCTTCGCACATTGACATCCGAGAGTTTTTGCCAAACACACTTTGCAAGTGTTTGTAATTGCAAATCGCACACTCAGGATGGGGCTGGCAATGCTTGCTTTGTCCTTGTTTTTAATGAGTTGTCCCATATTTCCCCAATTCTGAATGGAAAAGTAAACTTGTAACAAGTGAAATAACAGTTAACAGGAATTCTGCAAGACTGATATCAGAAGAATATGAATTCAAGCAAATTAATGCAATCCATTATTTATTTCTCTTTTAGTTGCTTTCTTGGCATGTATCTATTTAAACACCTTGGCACAAACCCTAATTCGGAAAGACTACAGAGCCAATCCACATGTATCCCATGAAGGTAACATTTGCCCCTTCAAACCTATCTGATGAATAAAAGCAATGGAAACAGTCCAAGCACTGGAGGTTTGACCCGTGAGCTCCAGGGCGTTCTGCAGGCTGGTAATGGCTGTTTACGAAAAGCATTTTACAACAGTGAATTGTTACTCTTGAGAACTGCCTGGAGTTGTGAACCAGCCCTGGGAGAAGCTTACAAGGGAGAAAGCAGCTGAGAAGTGATGTTACCTGATTCTGAAGATCTTCTATTTCTTTGTAATAGCAGCTGTAGTCCCGTGGCTCACAAAAAGGGCCCTGCTTGGCATACCACTCCCTGATTCTGCACTCCAGGTCTGCGTTTTCTTGTTCCAGGCATCTCACCTTGTCCAGGTAAGAAGCCAGGCGGTCATTAAGGTTCTGCATGGTGACCTTTTCGTCACCAGAAAGAAGAATGCCATCACCAGCAAAACCACCTCCAACTACCCCTCCACCAAGACCGATACCAATGCCACCTCCCATGCCACCGCCAAAGCGAGCGCTGCCACCGCTGAATCCCATGCCTGGACATCCTCCGAGGACAGCGGCTCCTAAGCCACCTCCAAAGTTTCCACCAACCAAACTGCCAGTGCTCAGTCCTCCTCCATAATTCACACCACCACAGTAGCTTCTACCAGAAAACCCTCGGCCACCACCTATCCCACAAGTGGTGTATCTTCCAGAAGAGACTGAGGAGATCCGTGCTCCTCCACCACCACCACCGCCACCAATCACACAGCTGCCCCCGCTGGTCCTGCCCCTGAGAGAGCCAGTTGTCTGCTTAATACTACAACTCATTTTGAGGACAGCTGCAGCTCCAACCCAAAGCCCAAAGCAAGATGCACAGCTTGATACTGAATCAGACTGCAGGTTGGTTGTTGCCGCAGATCTCTATTTATACCTTCCAAAGGGGGTGTCACCTAAAGGGTGTTTCTTCTTCCCACGGGGCTGGCTAGTCTTGCTGTTTATGCCAAGAATAAATAGCCCATAGGCAGTTTCCCTCTAGAAATCCCAGTTCACAAGGAAGATACTTTACATGTCAGCAGCTTATTCCAAAAAGTAAAATAATGTTTTATGAGTCATCAGCTTTTTGTATGATGCAAACTTTACAACAAGTAAAGAAAAAAAGTTGCCCTAGATTATGTACAAAGGAGAAACATTGGTATTTATAACATCAAAGTGCCTTTTATCTTCTATTAATTTGTATTTATGTTATTCTTAGTCCAATAAACAGTTTCGCATCCCGTGCTATGCTAGGCTACATGGAACAAAAATGGGAAATTATAAATTCTCACTTCTGAAAAGTGTGAGTAACAGTGACAGCAGCAGTGAAGAGACCAGGGATCCTATGGTGCACGTGTCTGTCACCTGGCACAAGGGGACACAGGTCTAACACAGGCTCCACTGATTTCTTAAATCTCAGAGGAAATTCCCCTGTGGGTTTAGTTCTCTGGTCGTGCAAACCCAAAAAGTCAACTTGCTCACAGTGTGTGGAGATCAGGCCTGCTGAGTGTTGGAAGTCCTTGTTCCTGGATGTTGCACAGCCTTGCTGGAAGTGCATGAAGTACCTCTCTGAAGTTATTTTTCAATTACTTTAATTGCTGTCCATGCTGCCTCAATCTGTGGTGATCGTAGATAAAGAGATGACAGGAAAGGGAGCATCCATGGGCGATGTATCCAGTTCCCGGCCTGGACTGGGATGTGATCCCGCAGGTCTTTGCCATCACCAAGATTGTGCTGAGCACAAAATAAGAAGGAGAAAAGCTTTCTGCCTTTCTGATCTGAGTCTGTCAGTGCAGCAGCAGGCATTGGCACAGCTTGGCTGGTCATGGGAGCCCCATCTCCAAAACCAGGCACCAGCCAGAGGAGTGTTCAGAGAACTGGCTCCACCAGTGCGAGTATCTTTCCCCGACAGACTGCTGTAATGAGAGGATATTCTGCTCTCCAGGGAATGGAGGCTTCTGTTCCCCACAGGGTGGAATTTTCAAGCAACTCTTACTCACAAGTGACCTTTGACTCAAGTACGTCCATATATACAGGAGCGGTTGTGATAAATCCGCTGTGAGTGTGACCTGAGAGAGAGCCCTGACTGCAGCCGTCACCTCTGAAGAGGGGCAGAGGAAATCTCTGCTCACATCTCATCCCCCTCTCCTTTCCCAGTGGGAAGTTGGGTGGCTCCTGTCACCATGAGAGGAGAGTGTCCCCAAGCATATACAGATGTGATCATCTTCTCACCAGCTCAAGTGAGGACTCTCCACTCTCCAGTGAGATTATTTCTTTCTTTACTTAGATCAGAAATGATAAAAAGGCGCCTACCCAAGGCTGGCAGCACCCTGGAATATTCATGATTCGGATGGTGTAGGGAAATAACTTGCTCAAGGACAGAGCTGGAGTCTGGCAGAGCTCAGATCCTGGCTGAGACTGCAGTGCCTGAAATACAAGTCCATCCTCCCCCTGCAAGCACATCCCCGTGCAGCCGAGACTCGCCACAGTGAAAATCAGGAGCAGAAAGGAGGATGGGGAGTAAATCTGGCTTTCATCTGTCTTTTTGAGGAATATAATTGGAGGCAGGGTGTGGCTGTAAGAGCCAACAGAAATTAATATAATGTCTGGATTGCTTGGAGCTCTGCTCTGCTGTGGAGGCTTTCACAAGTTACCTAATAGCAACCTACAGCGAGCACTGCTCACTGACTCTCTTTCCCTTTCAGAGTTAGGTGTAGGATGGGATATTGCAGATGTCAGATGACCTCTCCAGGTGGGCAAGGAGCACCTCCACCTCCTTGTTTCAGCAGCTCCATAATAGCAAGAAGGAATAGGTCTTGCTCCACAAACCAAAGTGGTTTGCAGCATTGTACAACTTTCTACATACCTCCTGGTGGAAAAGTCCACAGGCTGCAAAACCACAATTCTTCTGAAGTACTCGTATTTGGGATATAATTTCATCCTTTGGAGCTTTACCGGGCTCCTGCCAGTTTCACTGGGACATGGCACATCCAGAAGCCAGGCCTAGACTGTAGTTTCAAACCAATGAGGGTTCCCTTGCCCTGGCTGCACGGCTGCAGCTCTGTGTGCTCGAGCACTTGGGATATTGCCCTGCTCCATACGACCACAGCCTGGGCAGAGGTGTGTGTGTGTGTCTTCTGACTGTAGGGTTCTGCTTTCTCTAGCTGTGAGACACCATCTTGTTCTATACCATCAGCACTGGCTGTTCTCCCCACTAAACTGATTTCTTTACCTCCACTTTTGTAACTATTTGCATTCCCATAGCTCAGGGGCACAGCCTTTGGGCAGAGCTCTGTGTAGGAAAGGACTGTGCAAGTTGAAGACAGAAAAATGTCCCCAAAGGATTTGCAACCTAAATGCCAGACAGGAGGAAACAAACAGTTTCACACAGATGGAAGTAAAGGAAGCGGTGTCAGGCCGTTATCCAGCGCGAGCAGCAGTGATCTGTGTCACACAAACACTGTTAAGTCTTGTGGGCATTATGGAGAAGAGGGATCTGGAAGTGGACCAAGAGGTACCAAGTGTAAATATGGACACATGGCGATGGGCAGCTCAGGAGGAGGCAGGAGGATGTTACAGTCCCAGGAGACATTGTGGGCAGTGGAGTTGGGTCCTGTGGGAGCTGTGACTGTCCTCGTGTCCAGCCTGGGTGCAGAACATCAACCCCTCTCTCCCATCCTCTGCTCGCTTCTCTTATCATGGTTGATAATGTTTTCTTGTGTCAACTACAAGAAAGGTGTGTCTAATTTGACAGAGCTTTGCTTTCATAAGCATTGCTTCAGTGATGTTTTTGCAACCACACTGGAATACGATTTTATCTTGTCACTTGTAATTACTATTAATAATTTGCATAATAGCCGTTAGGCATCACTTATTAAACACTGCTTTGATGTGATACTGAGCCGGCTCCAGACCTCATGCTCCCATCTTTCAAATGCAGACCATGACTTTTTTCTGGCCAGTGACTCATTGGTTTATACCACCATGTTTAGCAAAACTCCTGTAAGGCAAGAGAAATAATTATCACAATGGGTTTGGTAGCAGCACGATCCCAGCTCTTAAATACGCCTCAGAGACCAAGGTGATGACTGTTTCAGTTTCTTGCTGACTGTTCACATCTTCAGACTACCTCTGAGCATTTGCTAGTGGTGAAGTAGAAGTTCAGCAGAACATGGAGATGGACAGAACCAGATTTCTTCCTACTGAAGCTCACAATGTTCCCTGATTCATTTTGCGAAGGGTTTTAATTTCCTTCCAGCACCTACCAGATGATAACAGTGTAGCCAGACTTCCTCGTATTTGCATCCCTGGAAGCGCTGCTGATTACCATGGCAAAGAAGAGTACCAGGGAATTTGTATTGGGACAGATTGGAATACTGATGGGAGAATGAAACTCCAGCAGTTCCACTCCTGCATGGGCAGCTCAGCGCAGCCCAAGTTGGAAGGAGAAATGGCTTCAGCCCATGGTCCCTGCACCAGAGCCATGGGGGTCAAAGCAGGAGCTGCCAAGAGAATGGGAGCATTCAGGTGCCTCCTGCACCCAGGCACTACACAGAGGGGCAGCAGAGACAGGCAGCCAGGACACCAGCCAGCCAGAGCCTCCCCAGAGTGTCTTCATCTTATCTTTATCTCATACTTGTACTAAAAAGTCTCTTAATTTCAATGCTTTCAATGTAAGGCTCGTAGTGGCAGTTTAAGTTACATTATTCAGGGTACTGAGCTGAGAAATCTCCTGCATGGTTATAGCAGTAGTTTACTCCTCTATAAAGTTTTTTATAAACGTTACACAAGCCAGTAAAAAATGTAAACCCCACAGACAGTTACTGTGGGTGTGAGTGAGACTGTACCCAGCTGCATACTTTATATAGTAGACTTTATAAAGAAATTATACACCACAGCAGAACACTATCATCAGCTCTAACTGCTTGTGCAGCGCAGCCCTGAGCTCAGCTCATTTCCAGCATTGGCATTTTGCAGAACTGGTTGGTTCCTTTCTGTTTCTTCCCTATCTTCATCCTTTAGGGTATGTTCAGTCCTAAGGGACCTTTTCTGATGGTGCTGTAGTTCCCATATGTCTGCTCCGTACCACAGAGTCCGTATCTGCCTGAGCAAT
The DNA here is from genome assembly GCA_026283785.1 of Coracopsis vasa. Lineage (NCBI taxonomy): Eukaryota > Metazoa > Chordata > Aves > Psittaciformes > Psittacidae > Coracopsis > Coracopsis vasa. The sequence continues at coordinate 36,573 of JANHGB010045272.1, read as the reverse complement.
CACAGGCTGCATTTCATCTGCAGCCCTGGCTGTGATGCTGAGAGCTTCTGCCACCAGCCCAAGTGCTGAAAGAACTCCCCTTTGAGATCCTCATTTGCTCTTGCTTTACAAGATTTGCACATTAAAACAGAAGAGAAGCTCTTACAAGCTGTGCTCCCTGTGTGCTGGTGCGAGTGGCTGCGTAAGGAAAGTGTGATCAATATTTGCCTCCGGTCAGTGTCCGAGGTGATTCTTGTCCTGGTGTCCCATGCACTGCATCTCCCGCATTTCGTTGATCTTCGCTTCCCTGTCTCTTCCTGTGCTATTTCCACACTCTTCATTTCCCATCACTATAAACTCATTGGGGAGGGAAGGCATCTTTTTATTGCTGCACAGCATTAATGCGGTGGCCTTAGAGGTGCCACGTAAACACTGGGGCAGGTTAAGTAACACTGAGATGCACTGTGTAATTAGTGTGGTGGGAATGGGAGATACAGGACTTAGTAAAAGTATTTAACAGCAGCTCATTAGAGCAATTAATTACCCCAAGGGCTAACAAGTGTCTGTGACCTGGACAGAGGCTGAGGAGAGTCTCCCCCTGAAGGGACACTCAGAGCGGGATCGCTTAGACCCTGCCCTGCGGCGCTGGTGCGATCAGACACAATGATGTGTGGCTGGGTCAGAGCACCAGAGGTGACCCATGAGCAGACCAGGCTTTTTGCAGAGCACAGGCCAGAGCAAGAAACAAAAGCCCTGTCGCTGCTGTGATTTATGCGGAGAGAACAGCTCTGTGTGGCCAAGCTTCGGCTTGTACCGTGCTATCATTCCAGAAGTGTTGGAGCTGTTCCTTTCTTTAGAAATGGACACTAATTCAGACTCATTGTATCCCCTAATGTCTTCTTGTTAGGTTAGTCATCAAACCCCATCCAATACTTTGTTAGAGAGAAAACTAACAGAGCCACAGAACCATAAAATCAGACTGGTTTGGGTAGGAAGGGACCTTAAAGCTCATCCGGTTCCAACCCCTGCCACAGGCAGGGACACCTCCCACTAGAGCAGGTTGCTCCAAGTCCCTGTGTCCAACCTGGCCTTGAACACTGCCAG
>JANHGB010045272.1:0-35390 GCA_026283785.1 Coracopsis vasa | reverse complement strand
CAGCTTCTCTGGGCACCCTGTGCCAGCGCCTCAGCACCCTCACAGGGAAGAGCTTCTGCCTAAGAGCTCATCTCAATGTCCCCTCTTTCAGTTTCAGTCGCTCTGGTACATGCAGGGTGGTTCCAGCCACTTGGGATTGTATCGATGTATAGAAATTAACACATTTAATGGAGGACAGAGGGAGCAATCCGATGGATTATTCACTACAACTCAATCCCAGGTGTAGCCCTGATGTAGCCCTGTCACACACAACGGAGCAGACCTGCAACACGACTATGACCACGGGCACCTGCAGTGAGCTCTGGTCACATCACTACATGGCAGAGGAGGTTTGAACCTTGATCTTCAGACACCACTTTGAACATGCCTGAGCTGCTCACCACTGCATCGCAGGTCCTGCCACCGATGCAGTCTGAGCCTTAGCAATAAATGGTTGCATCAAAATAGCCCATTTTCAGACCAAAAGTGATTCTGCTACAAAACCTACATTTTCAAGCAGTGAACGCACCTAATCCGAGCATGTAATGCTCTGTTAGCATACAAATCACCAGCAGAAAAGGGCATTTCACTCAATAAAGCAGCAAGTTTCGAAATAACCTGAATTATTCCGGCCCAAATTAAGAGTTGCAAATTATTCACCCAATTCTGGTAGCATGTCCTGGTTTTGCTGAACTAAAACCAACTGTATAATACCCTCTTAGCCTACTGGGCTTATCTCCAGAGCTCAAAGCTCTTCAACTTCCTTGTCTCTTTTTTCCTTCTCATTTATTTTCTATATGATAAATAATAATAAAAAGGGATTTTTAAACCAGAATAAGACAGAATTTTCCTTTCCCAGTGCATGTTTTGCTGGGTATGGGGGGGGGGGAAGGCTGAAGAACCTGAAGTATTATCAAGAACGTCACTCAAATTACAATATAATTGTATGGGGGGGGAAAAATACTCTGGCAGCTAATTCTGATTGCAGTGCACATTTCTGTGCCTGTGACAAATGATTTCTAAAGTTAGCCTCAAGGACACCAAGCTTCCAAGAGGTCACTCCTCGATGGTGTTTCTTTTATTTGCCACACCAAAAGAAGTTTTAAACCAGTTAAATTCAGAGGAGGGAAAAGGGAACAGAAGAGAAAGGGAGGAAAAGTGCGGATGAGCTGAGAAAAGATTGAAGTGTTTTGTTTTAAAAGGACTGATGCTGGGAGCCATAAAGTATGAAATACAGGAGGGAAAGCAGATTTGGGGCTAACCTACGATAGCACATTAGACTTTAAAGCTGTTCCAACAGACTAAGCATTTGAGAAAGAGTCGGAGCCGTTTGTGATAAGTTGCTCCTCTTATCGGCAAGCTGTCATCCGTCTTGAGTGAGAACATTTTGTCCACCCTACCAAAACAAGTCAGAAAAATTGGATAAAAACAAAAATATAAATCAGAGCGGTAGCTGGGAGCAGCACTGAAATGATGGCAATTCCCTGGCAGGGATCGCCGCGCAGCTAAATGTCAGATGTGGCAGAAAGAGTTATACTGTCGGCTTGAGGTCAGGAGTTATGTGCCAGCATGTGGTGGCCAGACCCCCAGTGACCACGGGACCTGTGGTGACAGCCCCAGTGGCTACATGGGCACTGGAGCTGCGTGTCCTGGCTGCTCTCCTCCATCACGGTCTCACCAGAGGCTTCGCTCAGTGCACAGCCCAGCTCCACGGCATGAACATCCCATTGATTGCAGCAGGGTCCATGCTGCTGGGTCAGACCCTCCTGCTCACAGCCAGAAGCAGAAGATGGTGGTGCCTGCAGCTTGCTGTCTCAAGGCAGTCTTTGCGACTGGCTCTAAATGCTGCTGGAGCCTCCCTGCCCCATGCCTGGCTCCCTGCAGACACTTTTCCATGGGATAAGTGGCTTGCAGATAATCATGGATTAAGTGCTTCCCAGGCTTTTTCTAAATCTAATAATTTCACTGCATTCCCAAAGCACCCCTGGAGCTACACAGCGGGTGGAGAACAGAGGTGCACCCTCTTCTGGGTATGTGCATGTGTGTGGGGTCGTGGGGACCAACTGCACCTGAAGTGCTGGGTTCCTCCTTCTCTTCTGGGTGTACTTCAGGGAAACCCTGCTCGGATCAGAGGAAAGCACCAGGGTACAACCTGCTCCTTGGCAGTGACAACTATGGGCAGCCCTTCCATCCACCCTCCCCTTTTCAGCCCCGCAAGGGGAGGCATTTAGCTGCACCTCCAGTTCTTAGTGCTTCATGTCCTCAGGTCAAGGGGATGAGGTGCATGTGTGCCTCTGGAGCACGGAAAAGTATCTAGGGACATGGGCACGATATCACAGCAGGACCTTGCCATTTGAGCTGGAGTCAAAGGGGGGTGTCCGTAACACCGCAGGGGATGAGCTGTGCTCATCGTCTCCCAGGCAGAAGCTCAGCAGCCCAGGAGGACAGGCATTGCTTTGAGCCCAAGGCATGCCCCAAACTTAGATGGGCAGCAGCAGGAGGACCAGGGACCTCGATGCCCAGGGCAGCAGGGGTGGAGGGGAGCCAGGGTGCAGCCTGCCAGCCCCTTTCCCATGCTCCCAAGTGTTTCTCTCCTTCACGTCAACACATCTAACACTGTGTTCCCACTGCAGCAGCGAAGCTGAGATCACTGGAAGCAAGACCTGAATCAGATCCTGAAAAAATTAGCTATTTGGATGCACCATAGCTGCTGCTGTCTCAGCAGCAGTTAATCCACAAGACACCCAATTACAGTGTGGAAGCTGAGGTACAATGAGGGGAGAGCTGGAGACACCCTTTTACAAAGTCACTGAATGGGGAAAGAGGTGCTGGGGAGAAGTGAGGAGTGTGGTACATCAGATCACGAGCAATAAAGATGTGGCAATGTCAAAGGCTTCTGCATATGTGGCAGAGAACAGCACCTTCAACAGCAGGGGAGGAAGGAGGACGTTCTCTGCCCCTAGTAAATGAGCAGCAAATAAGGGGAATCACTGGAAAACTCCCCAAAGCCTTTTGCAGGTGGGGAAAGGGAAGCTGGCGTTTCCACAAGGTCTCACAGCATCACTCCCTCCCCAACCTGCCCCAAGGTCACTGCACCCATCAAACACCCGTGCTGCAGGAGTGGAGCATCCGCTATAGCAGGGCTGTTGGAGCTGTGTTATGGTGCCTGCTCTGCTTTAACTTGGGTTTAAAAACTTCTTCTTTAAAATATTACCCATTTTGCAATAGTTTGGTGCTCAGGGCATTGCAAGTGCTTCTGTAAATGCAGGTGACTGAGCAATAACCGAGCCTTTGCTTTCACCCAACTGGGAGCAAAACATCCTGACACACCAAGGTTAGATTGCCGGGTACTGCAATCCCTGCTACAAATGCCAACAGCAAGTGCCCATCTCAGAAAGACCAAGCAACGTGTAACAGGAGGACTGGGATAAGGGACAACAATTTGTTCCCTTTTGGAAACATCCCAATAGCAAGGACATCAAAGCTGCCCTTTGAGCAGAAGCTGCCGAGGGGCTGGTGCAAACTCATCCCCTAAGAGTATCATTTAATGCACATTTTGTTGCAGAGGGAGTGACACAGGCAAGGGTTAACCAGGGCTGTGCACCAATATATACTGCATTTGCAGCAGTGTGGGTGCATATCTCTCTCTCACACATATACAGGTATTTAGTTATCTATGGCATGTGGGCTGGCGAGCAGACAGGCTCTCCTCTCACCACGGTGGGGTGTGGGATGCCACACGAATTCTCTCCATCACTTGGCTGGAAATCCTGGCAAGCCCATGGGAGCCTGCAGTTAATCCCAGCCGTGTTACTGCGGGCAGTGGGACTCCACTGCTGTGTTTCGGGGTGTCCTGGAGCAGCCGTAAGCCCACACAGCCACGTTCCCCCAGCACCCCAGGGATGACTGTGCACTAAGCACACCCTGGGCTTCATCTGCCAGGTCCTGGGTTTGCTGATGGGACGTTTCAGCCCCATTTATTGGCTTTTTTTTGCATTGTAATGCTTTAACATTGAGGCAGGTACAAAAGAGCTGGAAGATCAGCCAAGTCACAGCCGGTCCCTCTCTGCCATCAGACACACTGTAGAGCTAAACTTCTGCTCCGGTTGCATTTGGTTGTGCTGTTTGCTTGCTTGCAAGGCTTACAATATTCCCTGCTTGTACTGCACCACTGACAATAAATCCGAAGCAACCCGGGCCCAAGTTATTGAAGAGGTTTCCCGAATGGAATGTCAATTACCTTTCCCTTCCAGCACCACCGACGTCCTCTGGCACTTACAAATCCCAGCTTTATTTTGAGAAATGCAGCCTTTTGCTCTAATTATTCAGCCTGCACTCTAAGGCAAGGAGAGAAGCAATGTTTAGTAGGTAAACTTGAAAAGGCAAGTGGTGGTTTAAACTGGTACGGCTGGGATGCCAGGCATGAAGGGATACAGTCCCTAACACAGCCAGTCAGTGTGTATGCAATGGTTTATGTGTGGAAGTATGAAGTAGTGGGAGAACATCACAGGGTAACTCTTCAGATCTCATTCTAATTCCCTTCAGAGGCAGCTGAGATTGCTTTTGCTGGTGGGGATTTGGTTACAGAAAGCAGTGCCATGACCTGGATGGGTATTTCTCTTTCTGCCCAGCACAGTTACTACAGTTGAGCACACTGAGAGCCCTGTGGGGCTGCACTGGTGGGTGCAACATCATCACCTCTGGGAAGGGAAGCTCCTTTGAGTCTGGAAGAGGATGGAGGAGAGGAACTGATCTGCCATCACCATAGGGACCAAGGGGTTCTGCTGGTGCTGCTGTGGGAATGCAGGAATTCCCCTGGGAGGAACTGTCCTTCTCTGCCCTTGGGTGAAGCATTCCCCTCTCAGCACTCGTCCTCCAGGTGCTTTGTCTCTCTCCATCCCCATCCCTTCCCCATCTCTCTCCTCATGGGCTGCCACCCTCCTTCCACATTTAGATGCCAGTCTGTCCTTGCTCATTGCTATTCTCCACCCGTCTCCTTAGCTCTGCCTGGTTTCAAACGTGAATGCTTTGTCAAGGTGCCAGGATCCCCGGGCGGAGGTGAAGGTTGGTAGATCAATGCCATGAATGCCTCCCAGCGCATAAGCATCTCTGCACCTCTTATGCCCAGAGAGAGGGACCAGCCCTGGGGCTTGCAGGTGTTGAGGACCCTCCTTGCAGTGTCAATTCCAGCTTTGCAGCCCAATCTCAGCTGACAGCTTTACCCCAGCACTTGGCTTTCCCCTGGGCTCACCAGCCCAGCCATGAGTACTGTGGTATTTGGGAACCAGCAGCCCTAATTCTTGTTTAAGTTTCATGACCCTCTTTCCTATGATCTCCTCTTTGATCCTCCTTCCATCCTCTGTCTGCCTCTCCCTGCAATTCCCCATGGCACCTTCACCTTCCCAGACAACTTGTGCACAAGCCACATGGGATTTTCATCTAAATCACCCCAAAAGCAAGCTCAAAACACAAGATTCATCACTCCTGAATTGCAACCAGAGGCAGTGGCACCAACTCAAGAAGATACAAATGCCTTTGTAAAATGCCTTTGCCAACAAAATGCCCCATTGCTGACAAGGGCTTTCCAGGGATTTCCAGCCCGGTCCCATGGGAGAAAGAAGTGCATCACTTTGGGACACAGTCTGGCTTTTGAGGTTTGTATTATTTGTAAGGAAAATAACCCTGTTTGTCCCAGGCCAGCTTGTTCTGATCACTCAGAAATTAGGTGTCATTACCAGGTGTCATTACTCTAAAGTCATACCCAGCCAGCAATACATCTATCACAGATAGATGAGGAGGGTAATTTGATTCCATCTTTGGAAATGTCAGACTTTATGGGTGAATAAAATACATCCTTTTTTAATTCTTCTTCTTTCATCATTCTGTGTATCAATATTGGGTGAAAACAGACTAGAAATTGCTTATGAATGGGCAGTGTCAAGAGGGAGGCAATCCCTACTCCTAGCATGTGCCCAGTGCTGCCACAGCTGCCTCTGCATAGTGTATAAGAACCATGTAAAGCAATAAAACAAGGCACAGATGGAGAAAGAGTAACCTCTGATACCTCTCAGCTATTGCTGTACAAGTCCAGGTCCTGCAGATGATAATCATGGTCACACAACATAAGATGGTCCAAAAGCCATTGCAAATTCTTGGTTTTAAAGGGCAATCTGAAGAACCTTGTAAGGATGTGCCAAAGGCAAAGCAGAGCCCTGGGGGTGAATAAAGGGAGCTCCATGTCCTGCAGAACTGGGAGCAGATGGAGCTGGTCCAGGGAAAGGCAGGTTGCTCATGGGCTTCAGTTGCTGAGCTCAAACCAGGACAAAACCCTGACTCACAGAAAGCATGCAGCCCTTGGCAGCACAGTACCGGCAAAGGGAGAGATTTCAGGAAGGAGAATAGAAGAGCAGTGAATGAACTTTTGAGATAAATTATAGCTAAAGAGGAATGAAACATTATAGTTTCAATTACTGCTGTGCCCAGCCACGCAGGTAGTAATTCAAACAAGAAACAATTGGTGGATTGTCACCCTCAAATCAGACACATACCATTTAATTCCATTTATTGAGGGTTCACTGACTGTATTTTGAATCAAATACAGCCATTAATGTGCAAAGATCTGAAAAATGCATGTGTCCCTGTTACAAATGTGACAGCGAGACACTAACTCCTGTAAAACCCTTTTCCTTCAGGTTGGGCTGCTCCTATTGTCTTTAGTTATGCAGCTATTACTTATTGAAAGTTTTATTATGTCAAGCTAGTTCTTATGAAATGCCTTGTACCTTTTTGTTGAGGGCACACAAAAAGCCTGGCCAAATCCAGTCTTATTTTCCATCATCCAAACTTAGCAGATTGATTTGGATGCAGAAAAAGTTACTTTCATTAAAACAGTTAAATCCTTACTATTATTGCCATAGCTGGCTATTACAGCACAAATATAAATCATCAGATATGGGAGCTAAAAGCTTTCAGACAGAATTGCTCTAACAACTGCCCCACGCGATGGGCAGTGGAAGGATGATGTGCACCAGGCTTCTTCATGGGTAATATTGCTGCCTAAGCAAAAACATGTCATATTTATGAAGTGAATATTATGGTGCTGCCCTGTTTTGCTCCAACAGGAAAGAAATGCATGCCTATGGGCAGGGAGAGTGGGAGGAACAGTGCTCGGGATGAGGAGAGCTGGCACCTTCCCTGGGTGATGCCTCCTCCCCTGCCCAGCAGTCACGGGGTGCGTGTGACGCTGGCTGGATTTTGCATTGTTTGAACCCTGCACTGGCACTACAGAAAGCTAAATCTGTGCCTTCCCTCATCCAAGAATCAGTTTCAACTGTGAAAATGCCCTGTTCCATGTGATTTGGTGGAATGTTTTCGGCACAAAGATTTTGGGGATCATCTGGAGTACTTTTGCTTTCCTTTATAAAGTAATATCTGCACATATCCCATGGGTCTGGACTGTCATACGCTCTCCATGGAGCCACGAAGTGTGCTGCCTACTTAAAACAGAGCTTTCCACAAGCTGCACTTGCCCTTCTGATCTGGTCGAGATTGCACCAAAGGGCAGGTTGTTTAAATATAATTTCACTGGTTATTGAGTGGGTTGTCAGAATGGGATATGGGATTTCAAAGTCTTCGCATCATTTCAGGTCACACTTCCCTGCAGGAGCTCCATGTTGACTCAAGGACACTTCCAGGCAGCAGAATACCAAAGGAGCAGGGATGGACAGGCCAGTTCATCCTATACATTTTAAACTGCTTAAAAAGACCCAGAAGCCTTTTTGCAAAGAGAGGCTATGGCAGGGACTGAAATCAGTGCTCAGCATGTGGCTTAGACAAACAGAGTGGTCATTAGTGACTGCTGTCATTGTCACACCGGTGGAGACTGTTAATTCAGCACAGGAGTCATTAAAAACAAGCCTCGGTAGAGAGAGGGGGGTTTATAAATGCTAGATGACTTGGCAAGAAATGAAGACCCACAGCATCCTACATTGCTCTGCTTGTGAATGCAGAACAAAAACTCCCAGGAATTAAGCATAAATTATTTCCTTATGCTAAAAACCTTTCAAACCTAACCTGTCCCTTCTTCACCCCACAACCAAGCTAAGCTTGGTTATCCACCACGTCCCCCTCTTCCTAGAGGATGTCACTCACCACTTCCAAAGCTTTCACTGTGACATTGCTCCTGGGTCGAGAAGGGGGTATCGCCACCCCATCAGCTCATAGGGACACTTGGCTCCATCACACTAAGTAGCACTGTTCCCATGTATCCAAGAAGGAAAGGCTCAGCCTGCACTCCCTCCTGCTCCAGCCTGAGCCCTGGGGCTTTAACTGCCTCGGAGCTTGCAATTAAAGAGCAGCATTCGCTGCGCTGAATGGGTGTCCCTCTGTTAGAGTTCCTCCTACCAGGTACTTTTAATTTATTTGTATTTCCAGCAGTGATAATTGAGTTATCAATTTCAGGCTCTTTTGGGCCAGAAGCAAAGAGATCAGAGGCCTATTTTATACACCTAATTATAGATTGTTTCCCATAGCTATAAAACCACAGAGAGACAGATCCAGGAAACGTGACGTGAGGTGCTCTGGGTCCTCTTCATCTTCACTGACTTCTCCCTATTGCTCCCTTTCACTTCAGGCTGAACATCCTCCAGACAAAACAGTTGTCAAAAGCATGGGATACCTATATCCCCACAGGGCAAAATCCTTCCCCACCCCAGCAGAGAGCTGCTTAAAAATCAAATTCAACTTACACTTAAACGATCTGTTTAAGCCTTTAGCACTTCATAGAGTCAGGCTGAGATTTATTCCGTTTCTGTGCAGTTTGGCTCTAATCTGGCTCCGAATGGTGACCCGGGGTCCTGCTGAGGAGGGAGAACTTGATTTTCTTTCCCATTTCTTCTTTCTTGGGGGGTTACATTTTGTATGTCCCTGTTAGCTCCTCACTCCCCACGTCTGGCTGCAGTGCTGCAGAGCCACCCTCCATCTCACATGGGTCCGAGCTGCCTTCAGCATCCACAAACCAGTGCGAGCTGCCTGGAGCACTGCAGTGCAGAGCAAGTGCTGAAGTCCAGCAGATCCTATTCTTATATTTACAGAAAGAGATGGGAATCGTCTGTGTGTCAGTATTATGTTCCTGTCAGTGACACAAAGAAGCCATCCAAGACGTATGACCTAGCAAATGTACAGTAATGCACACATCACATTTGCTCTCTGAGTAAATAGATATTGTCTAGAGTATATTACAGCTGTGCTTTCATGTTTAATTTAATGTAAGTGAACTGCCTTAATTTCCCTAAATTGTAGTAATAAACATAATGCTAACAGTGATATCGCTAATAATTGATTTTGCAAGTGATTAATCAACAATGAACTATTTTAATTACCTGTTCTGAAATGCCAAACTCTAAATTAATTATGTGTCATTATATAAATTCATATGTGTGTATATATATACACTTATACATTAATTCTAAAGCTAATTAAAATGAATAAATCACTGGATTTGGTGAATCCATAAAGCTGAGGGGGGATCTGCTCTACTCCTGCTCTTCTACCTTTCTGCATTTCATCCTCAGTACAAAGAGAATCACATTCCAGTGCTTTGAGCAAGTCATTTGTGCTCCTGAATAAAAAGGAGGAAGTCACAATCTCCCTGGTCCCACACTGGAAAAGGAAGTGCTGCTGCATGGATGATGGGTTGGGAAGGGGACTGCATCTAGAGATGCTACAAGACACATAGCTGACAGCATTGAGGTATTTAGCAGTGGCAGCATCCCCAGGAGCCCCAAGACAAGGCTGGGCAGAAAGGAGAGACCATTCTCTTTGCATGAAGACTCAAGTCTAGAGCTCACAGCCAAAAGGTCCCCAGCCATCCAGCACTGGCCCCACCATTAGCAGTGGTCCCAGTGGGTCAGTGCTCCCTGTGGCACGTGCAGCAGAGAGGGGCAAGGAACAGCAGCGGATGGAAGCTCTAATTTAGGGATGGAGAATGGGACAGTTCTAATGGGCTGGATGTAGCACCGGCTTGAAGAACAGAATGATTAATGAGAGCAATGGCATAAAGCAACCAGAAACAAAGTAATGAGACCTTTATTTGATACATAATACCACTGGGACCTTCTATAAAGAGAATACCAGGAGTACGGCTAAGTTTCGCCGGTTTGGGAATGCGTCAGGAAGGGGGAAATTATTGCTGACTTTGCAGTCAAATGCCTCAGCTGTATGCAACTGGGGCTGCAGTGTTGTTCAAAGTAAGCCTGGGACATGTTAATTTGGTCATATATTTTCAGATGGTAGAAAGACTTTTGATATAGTATGCTGTGTGGATCTATGCAATGTTGTGGGTTTAAAATGCAGTGTCCAGAGCCTGATTCAGTCATCTGATGGTTGAATTCCAGCTGGGAGAAGAAGCCTTTATATACATAACAAGAAGTTCCAGCCAAAAATTACTTATGGTTTCAACTGAAGGAGAAGAAGTTGTTGATAGTTTAGGTATGGATGTCAGAAACACAGCAGTTAACAGCAGAGATGAATGAGAGATTGGGAGGTGATAACTTAGATAAATTGGTATCTCATCCATATTAAGGAGACAGCTCATCCTCAGTTGCTGCCGGATGACATGAACAGTGGAACATACAGGGATACTAAAATACATTGGTCTTAAAGTTAAATCCCCAAGAACCATCAGAAATAAGCCTCAGAAGCCAAAGTGAGATTTGATGCACACTGCAAAAATACGCAGCCTGTCAGAGCACGCCACTTTCCCCATATAACTTCCACCAATTGTGGGACAATTATAGAGAAAACGATACTGTGATCTGTAAAGCAGTTCCTGGAGTGGTTTTATTCCCTAACTCAATGCTATGCATAACCGTTGCCAGCAACATCTCCAGAGGTGTGTGCATAATAGAGAGACATCAAGTCAATGAGTCAAAACATCAGAAAATAAAATTCAGATGAACATCCCATTCAACAATTGCATCATCTGTCATTGAACACTGTCTGAAGACCTGCTTATTGAAATAATACATCGAAACCAGAAGTTACCCCAGGCAGCAATACCGTATTGTGCTGTGTTTAGGATCTACCATGAATTGGGGTTTTCTGCAGCTGGAGCTGGCTGCAGAAGAAGGCGAGCTGTGGGTATAAGCCCTATGGGGATCGTCAAACTGAAGCCCCCAAGAGGCTTGTAGAGCGGAAACACAGGGCACTGAGAGGGTGTGTTCTTCTCATGTACTCACTTTAAACCCTGCCAAAGTCAGTAGTGACCCCCCCAAGTGTCACCCATTCCCTCTGCTGTGTGGATATGTCCAATAACTTCTCTTTTAAGACCCAAATTAGCCTTTAAAAAAGGCATCGTATCCAGCTGCAGAATTAATTTACCCTCTCTGACACTACACTTCACTGGATTAGATCCTTCATTCCTCCAGTTCCAAAACACCCATCAAGGTAAGAAGTTTCCCTTTTTGAAAATGCAGGTCTGGAAGACCTTTAAATCCCCTAACTAAATTCTTATCATGCCGTTTTCCTAAAGCACCATGTATAGCATCATCTCTGCGCTGCAGCTTGAAAGGCACAATTCCCTGCAGAGGCACACATCTGAGGCCAGGAATATCTGCTTCCAGGTGTGTTAGCAGGGATATCACAGCACGGGCTATAAGGCAAGTATATATATACACATATAGACACGCATATATAATGTATATGTACATATATATGCATTATTTAACAAGATATATTGGATGGTGGTCTCACCACGCGTGCACGCAGGTGCTGGTGGGAAGAGCAAGTGCCGCAGAATGCATCCGAGTTGCTCCAGGGTGTGAGAATGAGCAATGAGCATCTCTGCTGGAAGCAAAATCAGGAACTTGGGTAAGCTTTGCCACTTCGACAACAAATCACTGGGTGTGCTTGAGGGTTCATTTTTCACTGGGCAACACCGGTGAAACGAGCACTTTGCTGCTTATCTCTTTATTGCTTATCACTGCTTCTTTGCCCTTCATTTCTTGGAAAAGGCATGGTGTTTAAACAGGTTGAAGGGTGGACACTGCAAAAGAACTTAATCCCAAAGGCTTCATAAAGGGTTCATTTTGCTCTCCCAGAAAATCTCTTGTCTTCCTAGATCGCTCGCCTCCCTCTCTCTGCTATTCATCTAGACTGCCTGGTCTGTATCTGCAGGCATGCTTGCCATCCTTTGAAGAGGTAGTCTCCTCTAAAAAATCAATAGTTAACATTGTCTTTAAATAGTCTGACATTTACCTTTACTGCAGTTTTCATTTTTTCCTGGGATTGCTCAGACATTTGTATTACCCATGTATTTCTCTGCCTGTAGCCACCGACCAGGAGCTTTGCACGGATGGCAATCCTGGTGTGGTGTTAGCTCACAGCCACAAATAAGCAAGATAATTGAGAGGACTGGAGCTCACTAATAGAAGCATCTTTAATTTATGGAAGACATCGAGTGAGAATAATTACAAGCAAAAGGGTAGCATAAATCCCTGAAGAAAATATATCCTGAATGCACTTTTCCCAACAAGCAAATCTGAATGCTGGCCCAAAGGTCAAACATAAAAGACTGCGAACTCCAACCTCCCGAGCCATCCACCTTTCCTTTCCCCTCTAGTCAAGAGCTTGTCTGTTGGTTCATTTAGAAAGCTGCTTGTTCAGAGCAGGGCTGTTTGCAATCTGGGGAAGTTAAGCAAATTAGCAGAATTATTAGGTAAGAGGCAATTCTCCACAGCCTGCAAAGCAACCGCTTGTTAAATGAGCTCACACAAGAGAATTGCACTGATCGAATGACGGCTGCAGTGTTTGCAGAGAGAAGGCTGGGCAGGCGTTTTCCTTGCAATAACACTGCTCTACTCCAGCTGAAAAAGGGGAGTTTGTGCAGCTTCCCTGGCAGGCTGGGACAGGCTCCTTGCACTGGGAGATGCCTTTTGTCTTTTACACACATTCCTGCTACGTGGCTCCTTCTGCAATAATAATAAAGAAATTAATGAAGAAGAAAACCCCAGCACCTTCAAACTGGCTCCTTCTAAAACCAGGGAGGGCTGCAAGAGAGCTGAAGCCACGAAGCCCCTGGAAGCATGTGGCTTGCTGCACCCGCTCCCTGCTCCAAGGGTTTTGCAGCTTCCCTGTCCTGGAATGATTTTGGGAATGGGTCTTTCAAGAGCAGAAAGAGAGACTGGAGTCCTCCAAGAAGCCACATGGTTTCTGATCACTCAGTCTCATTTGTATATACTCTTTGGCTATTGATTTGATATTTTTATACCTTATGTAGTGCACTTAGTACAGAAAAAAATGGATTAACCAAGTAAATGTGCTTTATTAGCGGGTCTCTGATGGAAAATTATGTCAGTTTTCCATTTAAAAGATGCATCAGATTAATCAATTTGTCTGTACTTGAGAACCTACTAACGCCCCACATAAAAATTTCCAGTGTCAAGCTGCATGCTGGATATAACAACCAGGTTTAAAATGAAGAAGAGGTATTACTGGGAAGTCTTCAGCCATTCCAACACAGCTGAGAATGAAACGCTCATCCCCAAAGTGAAGTGAGGGTGTTACACCAGGCTTAACTCCAGCTTCACTCGCAGGAGATGAAGCAGTCTAAGTCATGGAATTGCATCTATTAACATCAGCGCAAGCAGCAAACCTCTGGGCTTTTCCAGCCTTACCCTGCCTATTCAGAAGTGCAAAAAGCGCCCGCAGCTGCCAGCAGAAAGGATCTGGAGACCAACAGTGTATAAAACAAGGGCCAAGACACATGTCAGCTCCTTCCTAACTGCACCGCATACTCTGACAACCTGTTACAAGCACAAGGACCTGGTAGTATTGCTGCAGGGAACGTCGGCTGGATCCTGCTGGCAGATAGATGGGGAGGCTTTGGCAAGCACCATCCTCCCTGCAGCCCTGCATAGAACAAGCCCTGTGGGCATCAAGGGGGGCATTTCCCCACGGGGAACCTGCAAAGTCAGGCTGGCCATATTAACCAGATAAACCCTCTGTAACTGGCAGCATGGACCTGCACCATGATGCAGAAGCTGTGGATCCAGAGTCAACCTTCCTCCCAGCTTTAAGAGGTACAGGGTCTGGAGTCAGTTTGTCTCTGCCCAGCTGTTATTCAGCTCCTTGTAGCCCACCTTCCATGCTCAACCCCATGCTCTGGTGCAACCCTACCTTGCAGCCCTAGGCCTACATGGAACATCACAGTGTTTATTTTTGGTGTCGTACAATAAAAGACAGCTATAGCCAGCTAAGATGGCTGGGTGTGCATTAATATCACAGGCATGAGATAAATAAGAGCAGATGACCATTAAAACAAGGAGTCTGTCCAATCCAGGCAGAACAATTGCGTAAGAAAACAAATGGGACATTGACAAGCTGTTTTCTGTTGTAATTCTGTTTGCTGAATACCCCGACGTGAAGGATTTTGTTCGTTGGAAGAAAAAGGATGACTTATCCACACTGCAGGCTGGGGTGTTACTATAGCTCAGCACTGCCGCAGTAACTGAGGTAATGCATGAACCCGCCAAGCTGCTACGACCAGCCCTGTGCTGTCTGGCCACGTCAAACACAAAGTAAAGGACATTTGCTTAAACCTCAGCCAAAGAAGTACACATGGGCACGTTTTATCTCATGGTTGCAAATAGCTCAATGCAGGCAGTCATCACTGCACAGCTCACCAAGGCTGGGTGCGAAAGAATGGCTTGTGTGTATGAGCCGAGGCATCCTTCTTCTGTTCTTTCTTGGATCTACAGAAGATACCATCATCCAGCCCTTTACTCCTTTGGAAAACATGTGCAGCACATCTCGCTGTTTACATTTAATCCAAATTAATGTCCTACGGCTACCACATCCATGATTATGGCAGTCATTTTTAATTAAGGGTTGTGTCAACAGTATTGACATTTTCATTGCTTTGGGAGGAAGTAGAGGAATTTCCCTGCAGGTGAAGGCCCCTCTTTGGAGTTCTCTATCTCTTCAGCTGCACCCCCTTTATGAAAGGGCTGTTCAGCTTACTAGGGAAAAGCAAGAGTATTAAGCCCATTCTCTGTGCAAGTAAACTACAGTGATTTACACACCAAACTCAAGGAACGCAGAAATTCAAATTCCCTTTTTCCTATGGCAAGATTTGCAATCTTATTCTAAGTGCAGTATTTATCATTAACAGAAGCCCTGGCAGGATCTGGGAAACACTGGTGTCCCTGTGATGAAGAGGATGCATTCAATAGCTTGCTGGGAAGTGTAGTTAGACACGAATGGCTCAAGCCCGTCATTGCACTCAGTGATAAACACCCTGCAGGAGCTATCCTTCACCCGGAAAGAAAGGGAAAGGCAGATCATTACATTTATTGGTCATAGTTTTTCAAGAGTCAATAAAGACCCACTAGAAGGACATGGTTAGTAGCAGGAATATATATATTTTTCATCTCTCTCAAAAATACCTTTAGCTCAACAGCTACACAGAACACCAGTAGAAGGTCTGTCTTCTGCCCAATATGTCAGGATGAATCTTCCTCCTAGATGATGGTCCTGGTGGAGATGGTGCTCACACTGTACAGTTTTAAATGTCTTTAACCATCTTTAGCTTTGTATCCTGATAGCCCCTTCAGGCTATATGTCAATGCCATCTGGGAGGAAAAGAAGAGACTTCTGCTCAAGCGCTGCTGTAACGCTGATCTCTTAACTAAAATTGTGCTTCCTTCACTTGACAAACTGTCAGCACAGAACAATTACTGCCTGTTGGTGCTTGTCCTTCCGTTTCTCTCCCCTCAGAAGACAGAAAAAAAGAAAAGAAAAACAGATGAAGGAAAAGGATTCACGTCATAAAACTCCATGGACAGAATCCAGCTGATCTGATTGCATCACGCAGAGACTGCTTGCACATGTATCAAAGGTAGAGGTGGGTCCCTTCTTTATCACCTTTTTCTTCCTACACTTGACTGATGAATGCTTTCAGGTCTTTAGGACAGATAATATGCCTGGTTTTACACCTTAAGTCCTGTATAAATACGGATATTAGAGTATTAGTGTATTTAGGCTGATGTATTTAGCAGCTCTAGATTATGAATTGCTCCTCACAATAACGTTTGCATTTGCTGACAAAGGTCTTTATTACAGAAGAGGGTCAAGCAAAAAAGGATTATTCCTGCTAATTATTCACTGTTATTTAATATTTGCACAAAAGGTTTGCAGGACTGAGTCCTCAGGATTGCCTTGTTTGAGAAGCTAATAGGGTTTCCAGGAAACCAGCAATGTCTGGTGGGCCATCAGGGCAGCCTCTTAGTGGATATGGAGGACAATTAGATTTGTTGTAGTTAAGGGTGGTTGGCTAAAGGCTTATAATGACTTTGCCAGGACCTGATCCTGGGGTTTTCAAAGTCAGTGGAAAAACTTCCACCCAGAGCTTGGCTTTATGGGAACTCGACCGAGGCAGATCCAATTTTCCAACCATGAGCCTCATGGCCTGTGCCTTAGGTTTGTCCCTATATATTAGCAGTCCTTTTGAAAGTTCCCCTGAAGCGAACCTGCTGCCTTCTGCTTGGGCATCATATTTCCTCGGCTAGACCATAATTGTATTGTTAAAGAAATTCCTTGCTAAGTGAACTGAATTTCTCATTCCATAAAGATATAATTAGGCAATAAAAATACTGGCAGAAATCTTCAAGCATGGGTCCACATTTAAGCATCTAAATATATGGTCCAACCTTGGAGATTCCTGCGTATTCATATCTTCTCTACCTTCAAGAGAACTGGAAGCTTCCCTGCTATTCAAGGCTCAGGTCGCTTTGGGGGTACCTAAATATGGCTCACACTTCTTCAAGGAGAAAACTTTTTCATTTACATTCCATGGTTTTGCTCACGTTGCAGCTCCTCCAGCTTCCCCATTTGACATTTTTTAGTAACTTAATTGTCATTACGAAGGAAGAATTTTAATAATGGTGCTGTTTACACTGGATGCAGCCCTGGGGAACAGGAGAGAATAACCCAGATTGCGGGAGCAGGAGGGAAGAGGGTGGTATTTTGGAAACCCAGGCCACAGCCTGCTGGAAGCATCTGTTTCTACTCAACCTTTTCCTCTAGAGTCCTGCTATCATTCACAGCCCAGACTGCCAGCAATTAGGGACTTGTGCTGAGGATTCCCTTTCCCTTGTGCTTTCATTCCCATTCTTCTTTGTTTATGAACCTTGGGACTGATGGCGACAGCGTTAAGGTGAAGTTTGCTCAGTGACTGCTGCTCACACAGTCATTCCTGTCGCAGCGGATACTTCACTTTGTGCTTCCAAGATGGAAATCAGAAGGTGAGATTGTGCAGTGCTCGGAAATCAGCACTGCTAATTGCAAAACAAATAATTGGCTGAGAAAGACAGTATGTCAGGATGTGACTTGGAGCTTCAGAGGTGGTGGCCACTTGGCTATTTTGCTGAGGACAGAGCTGTGCTGTGTGGCATCCTTACTACCCATGCTGCAAACTGGCTCCATGCTGACACAGGGATTTGCTGGAGCTGCTCGTTTTCCTCTGTTTGCAGGCACAAATGCCAGCAAATGCATATTGCAAAGGCTTGTGTCTCTTATTAGGCCAGGTCAAAGCCCTTTGTAATGCATTGTTGGATGTTTGTTTCATTTGTGAAAAATAAAGGAATTGAAATAAGGGTAATTTCCAAGAAAACAGCTGGTGGCATGAGGAAAACTTCCTTCTCCAAGAGTTCATCCATTGCTTCCCACTTTTGCATTAAAAAAAAAAGGAAAAGAAAAAAAAAGCAGGAAATATTTCTGGTCAGTTCTGATACAGCCCATTCTCCTTGCTGCTGTGTTTAGACTTCAATACTGATCAACCACAGAAAGAGAAGAAAAGAGAACAACTTAGTACCTGCATCTTCCCCGCAGCAAGCTGGAAATGTACCAGTCATCACTGTTGCACAGATCTGGGCTCTAGCAAAAGGGGGTTTCAGCAGGGAAGATGGTCTCATTGCATGGCAGCAATAGAAGCACTAGTGACACTTACTGAAGTTTTGCCATCTTAGCAGTCTTTTCAGCATGAGAAGTGATCATTGCATCCCAAAAGAGAGAGCTCTCAACTCCACGAGTGCTTTTCAATCTGAACTTGTTCTCAGGCAGAAGTACCATGTACATGCCTGATCTAATTGAAAAATGTGGGGAGAAAAGAAACCCATGTCGACTTCAGCAGGATTTTGGGAAGGGTGTTCAGGCACTGTTAAAGTGCAGAAAAATGAGCTAGCAGACTTGGGTAAGCACTGTTTTCCTTATAGCTGAGGAAAGGTGCTCCCGCAGTAACATTGCTTCTCATGTCTTCGCCTTTTAAATACCCAGTAATATAAATATTAGATGCATGTTAAGCCTCAGATCCATCAAACAGCTCCTTATCTTAAAGCACATGAATACTTTTGGCCCTAGTAAGCACATTTAAATGGTAGCTAAAGGACCAGAAATATGGAATCAAGCGAACCAAATTTCTGGTGTGTGAAAGGAGACAAATCTCTGCACTTTCTCATGTCAGGGGTTGACTTGGGCCAGGTGTCATTAAGAAGTAAGTCCATGAATAATTTTGCATCAGACTTTTGCATCCAATCCATCATTATACCAGTAAAACTCATAGCTTGTGAAAGTACTATAGATTTACATGGTTAGGAAAAGATGACACCCAGCTTACTTTCCCACCAATCATTACTACATGGGAAAGTGAGTGATTTTCTTTAAATCCATTAGCATAACATCAGTACTTATAAGGACCAGACTGGAGTAGACACTTTACAAGTCTTTCAGGTCAACAAAGTCAAACTGGGAACCCTTTTTTAGGAGCATAGCTTTTACCTGCCAAACAAAAAAAACATTGTTGGCTAGTACAGGCTGTGGATATTTGCAATTTGGGGCAATAAAGCCGGTATTCCCAACTCATTCCCAGCTCTGGTCGCCTTGTAACAACCCATTCCTTCACTACAGCCTATTGAACGAGCAGCTCGGCACGTGGTACAAAACACAAGGAGGGAGCTTCAGATCAAAACGTTTATTCTTCGTTGCAGCAGATGAAACACAGGGCTCCTGGGTGGGCATAAGCCAATACATATGAAAATGCACAGCATTTGCAGTTGAAATACAGAGTCCTGAATTACAGCTGAGATCAATAGAGGAGGACGATAGAGGTTATCAATCCTGAGTGGTCTCTGATAGGTAGAATTGACTGGCAACTACATAATGACTCAGGCTCAGCCCACCAGTTTAGAGCCCGGGTGATAGATCTGCAGATGCCAGTCATCATAATTTCCTTATCGGCAGCGTTCACATGGCCATTTGTCTTCTGCTACCTCAGTTGCCTTGGTCCGGTTCAAGTGTTTGATCCTCCAAGGTGCGTCTGAGAGATCAATGCACAGCTACAGCTGGTTGAAGGGGACCAAATCCATTGAACAGTTGATTTGGTTCCATTTTACCAGCTTTAGCAAAGCATTTGGCCTCATGGGCTGTGGCCAGCAAAGAGGGGAATTCCTCGGGGTCCTTTCTCTCCCAGCTGCCTGGACCTCTTCTGAACTTGCTGCCTGATGTTGCACTGGTTCAAATGGCTTCACTTTCAGGCAGTCAGGATTAATTTAAGCTTCTTAAAGGCTACGGCTGAAGAGCGGGTCTGAATTAAAGAAGCAAGTTTAATAGCAGTGGAATAGTCTGCAGCAGTAACCAGCAGCCTGGAGCATTTTTAAGCCTGATATTTGGCTCCATCTGTTTTGAGAGCCACATTGCTATTACAGTGTGACATAAGTAAAAGCTATTGTTTTAATCCAGATACTTTAACTGTCACCTCCTGCTTTCTTCCTTCTAGGGTTTTATGATCTGCTGTCCTCCTCCATGCCCTGTGTCTCGGTATCTGAAGTGCCACCCAGCACGCAGCAAGCAGGTAAAGCAGAGATGTTTTTTGCTAGAACCAGCCCAGCCTGCAGCCAAGTAACTCAGGGCTGCAGAGCTCTTTTCCCCTTGGGATTCCTCTTGGCAAACAGGAGGGAAAAGGATGGAATACCTGAAATCCTTTCTAGAGGTTAGCAAACTCTGCCTTCCTACCCTACATCCTCCCTTGTTTTCTCCTCTGGCATTAAAATCAGTGGTTTCAGCAGTTTTAAGATCTGCTTGAGGCAAGCAATGGGTGTATTTGCTGTCACCAGAAGCCAACGGGAAGGAGGTGGAAAGGTAAAGAAAGAGGGGGGAGTGAAACGAAATAAATCCCCCCACTTTTCTTTCTTGCAATCTCATAATCAAGCAATTTGCCCCCAGACACCGAAAGCTCCTGCCCCACTGCACAACGGTTGGTGTTGCAGCACCGGGAAGCTGGTTTCTCCCCGCAGCACCAACACCCCACTGCCAGAAATAACTCAGTAAATCAAATTCACCAAATCACAGCAGCCCCGACCATTCCTGCAGTGGGAGCCAATAAAGTCAGGCCTTTCCCTTTTAACCTAGAGCCATGCGCAGATATTGCACATTGCCATGTGCATAACCTATTTAAAGAATTTACATGCGTCATTAAGGCAAAGGTGACTTTTTCCCCCTTTTTCCTTGTAGCCCACCATGCTGGAAGATGATATTAGGAAAAAGCACCTGAGCCTGCAACCACTGCTCATAGAAATACTGCAAGTGGGCCAGCATTACTGCTCCCCAAGAAACATAGGCTTTGCATCGAAACACTAAGTACTGCAGATCACTCAACTGCCCAAACATGTTACTCTAAGCTGCCTATAAATAAATGGAGAGAGAGACAGAGGGAGAGAGAACAGCTTTTTAAAAAGAGCTCTACAATTAATTTAATCAAGTTATCTCTAGGTATCTTTTCAAGAGACAATCAAGCCAAGGAACTAAATGGAAACTTAAACCTGGAAGTATTAAATTCATCCTTTGGTGAGTAACAGGAGAAAAAGGAAAGTAGTTCTTTACCAGTGATTGGGTGGAGGTGGAGGTGGAAGTGCCATCGGTGACTGAGGCTGCACTGAACCTCCAAGCTAAACCCTGACAGGCACATGGATTTTGGGTTAGAGTGCACCAAGCTGCTTCAGCATCACCACTGCGCACTTAAAACACACTCTGCTCCTACGTCTGCTTGCTCTGTCCCTCTCCTGTTGATTTGGGGAGAGATATTAGAAAGCAGCACCGTGGGAGAGCAGTGTGGGAGTTATACTGAGCATCTTCTGCCAAGGACGAGTGTTGTTCCTGCTCCTCTTTACTTTGGGGAGTGCCCAGGAACACATCTGAAATCAGCGCGAGTCGGCGTGGATGTTCTGTGCCACTCTCTTTAAATCCTGCAGTGAGCTATGGGTAAGGTTTTCCTTTTTAGAAAATTAGGTTTCCTCTTCTGGATGCCATTAATCAAAACTAATGATGTCTCGCTGGTGGTGAGGCCTTCTCAGCAGCTGAGAAAGAGCAGACCACGTTATGGGCTGGAGAGCACTACAACCCACTTGTAGCTTCCCGGCAGGGAGAGCAGAGCTCTCCACCAGCTGGGAAACACCAGTCCAGGCTCTGAGGCTGTACAAGCCATCCGAGCAAGATGAATTACAGAGGCTTTGCTCAGATGTGTTCAAAGGTCTGAGCTGTGATGAAGCTCCTGATCTATCCTGCGAGGCAGTGCTCATGCTCTGAATGCCTGTGGACCCCCAACCCTCTGAAATGTGGGGGTACAGGGTTCAGTGCTGCCAGGTTCAGCAGGCAGGATCTGCCCAGCCCTAGCAGCCAGGCAGGGGCTGCTGTCACTCTCCCTTCCTGCCTGTGCTGATGTTGTAGGCACAGCCTGCAACAGCACCATGTCCTGGATTCAAAACCTCAACCACTGACACCACCAAAGTGAAGCCACATCAAGACATTTCCTCATGAAACCGGGTCTGACATTGGAAAGGTCCTTTCTGGCCCCAGGATCAGGTGCTGGTGCCACCCTTCGCAGAACCCTGCTCGTACCCCTGCCTGCCTTTTGCACAGGCACATCCTTGAGTTGACTGAAGTCCATGCACGCTGCAGAATGGCATTGAAGAGCCATGGGCCCATTGAGCAAGTGATGTGTTAGAGGCAAATCAAAACCAGAACAACAAATCAAACCTGTTCATCACTTTTCCCTCTCTGTTGGCCATTGCCTAGTGCCTCTGGTTTGCTTTTGTCCCAAGGGTCAGCTACACTGTTAACAATAACAGGCATGAGAATGGGCAAAACCCCACATCACCAAACCACTACCATGGCAAGCAGGATCAGTAGCAGGCAACGTAAGAAGATTTGCTCTATTGAAGATGTTTCCACTTTAGCCTCAATATTCTAATAAAGATGTATTATGGACAGTCCAGAAAAGCCAAAGAATTTATCAGCATTTGTCGATATTCCTAATGAAGCAGAAGATTCAACATGCAATAGAATTAGCCTACAATGAACCCTTGCATAGGGCCCATCCTTCTGAGTCCAGAAATCTCCTGCCTATTCCAGTCCGATACCCTTTTGAGAAATGAGCATCCCTTGAAGCCATTATCATTATAAGCTAAAAGGCCAAATGAGACAAAGTACCGCTGCTCTTCATCTGAATAAACAAATCATTTTTAGATCAAATGCATTAACAATTTATCATTCTAAAATCCAATCAAAAGGAAAAAACAACAATACAGAAAATTGATTTCCTACAGCTTTATCTTAATGAAGTGTACATTCCCTTCCTAATTAGCTTTGGAAGGTTTTTTCCCCTTTCCTCAAGCTAATGTGTTATTTGATTTCCATCCAAACATGACTAAATCGGAGGAAATTTCCCCCAAATGAAGTGGCTTTTGATAATACAGGAAGATGTCTACTCACTCACATTGCTATTTTATCTACCAAACAGCCATACTTGTAGTGCAGATGATTCAACTTTATTGCATGGTGTCTTTGCGTGGATGCTTAAATCAATGCCACAGTCGTTGTACTCTGCACCATGTGCCATTTGCAAACCAGAAAATACAACCTCACCCCTTTTATCCTTTTCCTTACAGACATCAAATATTAATTTAACTTATATTATTGCAGGGGAAAAGTGGCCTGTGTTTTATTAACATCTCTAAAATTATAGATATTCAACCCCAAAAAGTAGACTCCAGACAAGGCTCGAGAGTCTTCCGCTTGGATTTTATTTGACTTAATTAAAAAGCACTCAGTTCCTTTGTGCACTAAAGTAGTTGCTGACATTGCAGTAGCCACTCAGTCTTTCAAACCAAAACTATTACCTGAACTTAATAAAGTGTCTATTTAATTTATACACCCCCATGAACTCACCTGTCTCCCACAGACACAATGTGGTGCTTGCTAATGACCAGCAAAGGCAGCAAGTTAACAGCAAACTCCCCAGCACCCCGGGGGAACTTTGCTGCCCCATAACATAATTTCCATCACCTATTATCTGCCTTCTCTGACATTAATACTGTTATCCATGATCCAATGATCCACTGTGCACTGCTGGAAACACTTTTTGCCCGGCCACCTCTCTGTTCCTCCCTTAAATCTCTCTTTAAAATCTTTTCTTCTTTAAATGATGCTGAACAGAGGACTATTGCTTTCATCCTGCTTCACTGAGTATCTGCTGAAATGCAATGGTTAATTTGATAGTCTGGTTCTATTTGGATGTATTGCTGAGGTACACAGCAACATCTATGATAAAGAATAAAGCCTCAAACCCTACAATTATCACCTTATTCCTTAGTTACACAGAACACCAAAAGTTACCTTATCAGAATCTTGGCTTTTAATATGAGAATCTCTGCCTTCATCCAAATTTTGGTCCTATGTAAAAGAACGGTCCTATTTCAAGCACAGACCTGATCTATTCTAGCAGAGCAGAGCACTGATACCTGGAGGGAGCTGCAAATTCTCTGGCTCCATGCAGGATCTAGATGGACCCTCCAAAGCCATTTGCCTGAAACAAGAGGCTCTGAGCAGGTCTCTGCGAGCAGCACCTCCTGAAACTGGTGGTAATAGTTGCAGGATTGGGTATTTTGGGGTTTTAACTCACACCCTCCAAAGAGAACAAAGCCGTTCTCTAATACAGTTTGTGCATTTTATGGACCGAACAATTAAAGAGGTTTTAAAACATGTGCTGACTGCATGATTCCATACAGGGCCGTGTACTCAGCGTTTTTAAACAGCAACTGATACGAGATACCACTTAATAGTACAAAACACCAGCAGCCCCGTTAAAATCAATAGAAAATTAGATGCTATGAAAATGCAATATGTGTCCAATTAGTTATAATTGGAGCAAATGGTGGTGCAGATAAACTCCTGGAAAAAGACATATTTGGCCACAGCACTACCTGCCTGCTTTCGGCACGGCACAGTAGCGGCAGTGGCGGGCTCGGCTGTACCCTATAGCATGAAGAATGATCTATCTAATACACTTACGTTAACTGTTATCTAATTACAGAGTTGCTCAGAGCCTGCAGGACTGCCTTGGTGCACCACTGTGCATGGTGAAAAATGATCCTCTGTCACACGGAAACCTCCCTGTTGGACTTGACAAATTATGCCAACAAACCTGCTTAAGAACTAAAAAATCCTTGGACACGGTGACAGGCAGAGAAAGATGCTGTTTTGGGACAGATATTTATTTATGTATCTGGCACAGTGCAAGCACTGTGGCTCAGTCCTGTGGATACTCACTTTTCCCCCTGCCTGTCTGTTGTTACATCCATTTAAAACTCCTTCCCACCGATTATTTTTCAGGCTTCTTTCAACTCCTAAAAACTCAGCTGCATGGCAAAATGGGAACTAGGTTATGCAATTCTAACGCTTTATTTTTAACATCTTTGGTGCAACATATTGGCCTCCTCTTTGTTTCATCTTATGACTAAAGAAAAAGAGCCATATCGCAGCGGCACAAAAGGTACAGCCCCAACCAAGCGACACTCCAACCCCTTCCTGCCCTCGCGATGGACGGAAGCACATCACTTGTGGTACAGCAAATGTTATTGATTTGGAGGGCATTTTTTCATATCAACTCTATGAAGCATCAGTTATTTTACCAAAACTATTGACTCAGAGCTAAGAAGCAATAACTTTCTCTAGGGTTTGTATTTTAGTCCTGTTTTAAGTTAGTAATTCAACTTATTAAAGACTTATAGCTACAATAAAAACCCCAACCAACTCCTGTTTACCCAGACCCGAAACCTTTTTGCATTATTGGACACTGTTAAGAGAACTGTCTCTCAAAAAGGGGGAAAGAAAAAGAAGTGGCAGCTTTTATTTGTTACGCTGACTCAGACGAACAGTGGAACAAGGAATATTAAGACCCAATCCATAACTTTTGTGGCCGCTCAAAGGACGTATTCCTCCTCGACACTGATAAAAGTTTAATATGTAGTTGCCCAGGTTTTTAATAAACTTGTCAACAAAAGAGCAAGGCAAATTGATGGGGACCTTCCCAGGAATAAATTCAACTTCAAATAGGCCAAATGAGTGTGGAGGACAGGGAGGGGACAGCACACGGGCGACTTTTGCTGGGCTTTGCAAAAACAGCGCAATAGATTTTAGCGGGTGCATCTTATTGTCTCAAAGACAAGGCTTTAGGACAAAGCTGGCTTCATTTAAAGAGACAAAGAGGTGCAGCTCCCCATGCATCACAGCTTGACACCGGTGAGGAAGGGAAGGGGCAAAGCCTGAATAAATACCCCTCTGGCCCTGCCTGCCTGTGCATCCTGGTCCCCATCCCACAGTAGACCTGCTCAAGGACAAGCTGCAGCGTTGCTCCCTGCTTTTGATCCCCAATCCACTGCTGCACCTATTTCAGGACATTCCCTCCAAGTATCTCCTGCACAGCCATCCCCTCTGCTCAGCCAAACCATCCCTGCTCCATGCTCCATCTTTACCCTTCACATACCCAAGGGTGAGCTTAATTCAAGCAAAACACAGTCCTTTTGGAAAAGGACTGTTCCTCTGTTACAGGAGCTGGATCACACTCCTGCAGTCTACACATACCCTTCGCATACAGGGACCAGCTATACTGCATCCACATGGACATAAGCTACACACACTGTCCACCTTCTGCAAGGTTAGACGTGAAATCACTGCAGGAGATTCATTATTTTGTAATAGCCTCAGTCAAGTTGGTACCTTAAATTACTAAGACTTGAGGGGTTTTTGTTAATTTGTTTACCCAAAGTAAACACAAATATTAAATCAGAGCTTCCAATAATATCACTGCCAGCAAATTAACCCAGAGATCCCCGGAAGGGAGCACTCCATCTCAGCAACTCCTTACACCGCTTTGCTTCCTGCATCAACAGCTCCATCCTGACACCTTCCTTCACTTGCACCAAACAGCTTCAACAAGTCCTGCCTCCAACCCCAAGTCACTTCTCAGATTGGAAGCGCTGCCCCAGCCATCATGGTGAACTTTATTCTTGATTGCCCTTACGTCACCGGATTCCTGCTCCCATGGCTTTATCCGACTCCCCAAATGCCAGGGTTGACTTGCCTATGTAAGGGCTTTGCAGGGATGGCTCCCGTCCTTTACAGCTGCTGGGTGACTTCTGCGGTCGGTGGTCACGAGTCCCACACTCCTTGGCTGCCCAGATGCCACCTAATCCGGTCCCACCAGAAGGGCAGCTGAGAATGAGCACTATTTATAGCAGTTGTTTCCCCCGTCCCTCTGGGCTCATCAGTCTGCCCAGGGCTTTTTTAGATAGCGGCACAGGTCCCAGCACAGGCCATATCTGGGCATGGGGAGGCATTTACATGCACAGCCCTGGGCTCCATGGAAAAAAAAAGGGGAAAAGAAAAGGAAAACTCTGCATCTGTTGGAGATGTCAGTTGCTGAGCTTTCCCCGAGCACCAGCGCTTGGCTTGCCTCCTGAGCACCACCAGCTCCAACTGCTGAAACCTTTGGCTGTTGAATTCTGATTTATTCAAGATAGATCTGTGCCTGGAAGCCTCCCCCTTGTACATATCCACCAGCGGCCTCTGCTCCTCCATACAGACCACTTGGCAAAAATAAAACTAAACCAGGGATACAGGCTGATGCTGGTCAATCAGTGCAAGGGAAAATGCCTTCAGAGCACCACGGGGCACAGCAGTGGTCAGGAGGAGGCAGTCCATAGGACACTGCTCCACCTGCACACAGAGGTACCCGCCCAGGTGCTCAC
This sequence comes from Coracopsis vasa, assembly GCA_026283785.1. Taxonomy (NCBI): domain Eukaryota; kingdom Metazoa; phylum Chordata; class Aves; order Psittaciformes; family Psittacidae; genus Coracopsis; species Coracopsis vasa. The sequence continues at coordinate 8,277 of JANHGB010045272.1, read as the reverse complement.
GGGTATGGTGCTGGCATGGCACAACCTCACCTAGGAACACAGCACTGCGCAGTATTGCACCCAGACTGCAGCCCCATGGTCCTGGAGCATCTCACAGACCCCATCGCTCAGCTCAGCCCTGCCTGGATACCCCCAGATAGACATGGCCCTGCAGGGTCCTGGTTGAGCTCTGGCCTCAGCACCTCACAGCCTGCATGCACTCAGAGATGTTGGGGTGTCCAGACAAGTCTTTGCATTTCAGCATGAGGACAGAGGCAGCACAGTCCAGCCAGGCTGTGCCATCTCCCCAAAACACATGCCAGGCATCACTGCGCAAGCCAACACCAAAGCAGGAAAGTCCTTACAAACCCATAACAAGCTTGCCCTTCAAGCATCCACCCCCTTTAGCCTCCTCCAGATTTAATCTTGCAACAGCTTCAAGAACTCCACAGCGAGCACCTACTCTGCCTCTGGGGGAAACTGAGGCAGGGGAAGCTACACAACACATCTGCAAGCCCAGCAAGCTGGCAGCGGAGCCTGTCCTACGGCTCCCATCCTTGGAGCACTGGGCTGCTCTCATTGTGACCCCGGGCATCTCACAGCATCGCTGCCCACTCAGCCAAGGTCAGGAACAACTTCAGCATCAAGCAGCTAACATTTAACCTGGCATCTTCTCTGTGAGGCAACTGCAAGCGCGGTGCTTAAATCAGCCCTGGGCTTTCAGGGGAGGGATCCGAGCTGAGGAGCGAGGATATTTCTCTTGCAAGGAACACACCACCCCCTCGCCCACAGTCACTGCTAAGTGCAAGATGTGGTGAAACTCTTTAAAAATAGATATATTCCCAAGCAATGCATGCCGCTCGCATCTGGCAGGGCAAGCCTAGCATGGAAGCTCTTTCTTACTGACTAAAAAGGATCATTAGCAGCAAGAGGCTCGTGCAACCTTGACTCTCTCCTTCTCTCTTCAGGGCCTTCTCTTGTTCTTGGCCTAAACCAGTCCTGGGAAACACAAGGGAAGCCCTGCCCAGCTAGGCTGGTGTCAAAGGCAGGGAAAGATACTGCAGTGCAGTGCTGATCTCTTCTGCAATCGGACGTGCAGACTAGCCCGAATGCTGAGTCAGCACAATTTCTTTTTTGATTGGTTGATCTGAGCAACATATTTTCAATGTATGCTAAAGGGGCAGCAATTAATACATTTTCCCCCCTTTCCCCACCTTTCCGAACCGCTCCGGATCGAATGCACAAATCTCACCCCCAAAGTCACTCTCCGGTCCTAAATATTCTGAGGTTCTTTCATTTTTAATTTAGGGCATAAAAAAAAAGAAAAAAGAAAAGAAAAGAAATTTGCAATCTAAGCGATGCTCACTTTGATCGACTTGTGCTGCTGCAGCTAAAATATCTGTCCTGCAGGTCAATCTAATCATGCTTAATAGCAGTTTATTCTTCAACACAACATTTTTCACGTTGGGTCGACAGTTTTAAATGAGATTGCTGATGCACCCCTTTACTAATGCTTTTACCAGGGCCAGCACATCCCTTGAAATACTTGTGCAATAAAATGCTTTATTGCTCTTGATGAATGCACTATTAAACTTGAATTGCAAACATACACACACACACACACCCTTTTTGTGTGTGTTTTTTCCAAAAGAGGGTGCTGGAATTTATGGGACCACCCGTCTTCTAATATTAAGTAATAGCAACAACAGTAATAACAGATCATCAATACAACAAACACAGAAAACTAAGACAAAAGGAACCCGCTGGGGCAAACCGCATGGATGGCACAAATCTGTCCCTGTGCTCTCGTGTGCACGTGCAAAATATCCATCTTCTACCTGCCGGTGGTTCCGCTTACATGCGGAGAATCCATCTCGAGAACGGCTGGGTTTTGCGAGGCATAGAATAGAAGAATTTAACTAATTTGGTCCACTGGATTTATGGCTTTTACAATTCTCAAAGCTCCTGTTCCCGTGCCCGCCCGGCACTGCACGGCCTGCAGTTTGCAGGATGGATGGGAGCACCTGAGCATCCCGGTGCTCCCCGCAACAGCACTCGAGGTTGGGAGATGCTCACCAGCTTATAACCAGCGAAAAGAGAAGTGACATCATTTTAGCTATCAAATAGAGTGGACCAAGTGCGATGCAACGGTCACAGCTTTAATCTAAAGAGGTGAAAAAGGGAAGAGGAGCTGCCACAACGCTGAAGAACGGCGCACACCAGTTGCTGAAGGCCTCCAGCCATCATCTGCTTCCGTTAATACCAACAGCAAGGGGCTGCTGTGGCTCGGGGGGGCTCACATAGACACCCCATTTCATTATTAACATCATCTAAGCCTGGGTTGCTGGGACACGTGCTACAGCAAAGCCTCCCCGCCACCTCCGCTCCCATGCTGCGAGACAGCGCTCGGAATTAGAGCTTTGAAAATATTTACATAAAAAGATAAATCTGAGCACTTAGTGACTTCCTAAAGTTAGCAATTCCATGTGATTAACAAGCGTATTAATTCAGGGAAGGGGGGGAAGGAGATAAAAATTGCATCAGGAATGCAGGTATCTACCGTAAATCAGACCATGAGCACCTTCGCGAGAGCAACGCGCAGTGGCAAGAGAGTTTTAGTGAAACCTGTGCTAAGGAAAGAAAGAAAGGGAAGAAAAGAGAGAGAGAGGAATAAAGAAAAGAGAAAGAAAAAAGGGGAAAAAAGGGAAAAATGAAAGAAAAAAGGGAAAAAATGAAATAAAAAAGAAGAAAGAATGAAACAGAAGGAATAAAGATAAAGACAAGGAAAGAAGGTAGAAAAGGAAAGCAGGAAGGAGAAGGAGAAGGAAAAGGAGAAGAGGTAGGGCAAAGGGTCAGCAAGGAAAGGAGTGAAATTTTATATATAAATTATATATAACGTATAATTTTATGCTGTATCCAGAATGGTGAGATTTGTCCTCATTTTTCATCACAGATTCAAGCTAACATCGGCAATTTACAAAGGAGCAAAACTGCAACCCCGCTTGGGCCCCAGAGCTTCCCTCCTCGGGCTCAGCTCGTTTCCCAGCATCCACCAGCTTCATATCTAAATCTGATAACCCACCAAAGTGGGGCTGGACACCCCAGCGCCTATCCTGTGGGGACCTGGTTGTTGAGGACCTTCCCCATGTAGGGTGACTGAGCTCACGGGACTCTGCATCCCCACAGTGAGGTCCTAGGAGACCACGCCATTGGCAGGCAGCAAAGCCCAGACTTCCCAAGGACCAGCATAACCAGAGCATCATGAAATGCAAACAGGATGCTGTGCAAACCAGCCACTCTCCAGTGCAAACCAAAGCCACCTGGCAAAGGAAAGGCTCCTCCTCTGCTAGGAAAGACCCAGCACTTCCCACACCTCCATCAGCCACAGTATTTACATTAAACAAATAAAAAACCTCTTAATAAATCCCTCCAAATCTCATACATAGGAAATCCCCCTGATACCCAGTCTGCCTTTTCAAGCCCATATCCACAAGCACCTGCTTACAGTTAAATCCCCTTTGGCATACCTGTAGCAAGTGATGACGGCGCTGAACAGAGCCGGATAAAGACTCCACAAAATCCAACCTTCGAGTCTTGCCCTCTATCCATGCCTAGGAGAGGATGCTGTGATGGGCAAGGCTTGGTTAACCTTGGTGCAGGGTGCGGAGGCATCACACCTATCAAACGATGCTTTAGGAGCCCGTTAGCCAAGTGAAGAGGGCTGTTGCAATTGCTGGGAAATCACCCAAAATCAAAACGCTGCTCTCAGCTGCCCCATGGAGATGGGAATGTGAGTTTGGGCAGCTGGGGAGCAGCTATCTGAGGAGTTCGGCTTTGCCTGGTGTTACAGGCACCACAGAAGAGTGAGGATGTTTGGGGCTGAAAACTTTAAACCCTCGGACGCGACTCCCACCTGCGTGTTAAAATCCAGTTCCTTTCATTATTGTAGGATCCTGAGAAAACACCCAACTATTTCACATTGCAAGATGTTAACAAGGAAAAGCAAAAGCCAGTGAAGGCTTCCAGAACTAAAGGAGCTGATTTTCTTATTTTCCTTTGGGAAATAAGACCCTTATATTCCAGGGCACTCCTCTGGCTTCAGCTGTGATCTGCAGACTCGCCACACCGACAGGGAAGATCTCCTTCTCTCCAGTTTTAAGCACAAAAAGTTTTAACATGGGAAAGACTGGAGAAGCGGAATTTGCACGTGAATTTAAAGCTGGAACACTGCACACCCGAGTCACAACTGTTGGATCCTTTTTCTCTCTCTTCTCCCTCCACCTCCATCTCCTTTTGTTTCTGCTATATTTAAAGATCAGCCAGCTCTGTTTGCTACCTATTGCCTTATTTTTGCGGTGGGGGGAAAGGGTTGCTGGGGAAGCAGGAAAAAGGAGCGATTGGCCTGCATCCCTGTTAAAACCCAGGAGCGGCCAGCCAGCTTTCCTCTGGCATCGCCTTTCAAAGCCCATGCCGCAGTCAGCATATTGAATATTTAATGTCCTGATGAGCATTTCCACCTGCTGACACAGGCAAAGTGACAGAACAATACACGCGCTGGAACAAGACCATCAATTGACTCCCCAGTCGGGCTGCCAGGTCAGGCAGTTAAATAAGAAATACTAATATCAAATAATGTGTCTGTCTTTCTCCCCCGCTTTGCCCAGGGTCACACATCGCTCCTCTGAGAAGGGTTCCCACCTGAAATACATACTTCTTTACATTCCATAGCTTGCCAGGTTCATATGGGCATATAAAGAAGTATGTCTCTCAAGCAGGTAGTTTCAATATGCGCATTTATATGGTCACAGGAGGAAAAATAACGCTGATTTACAATCTACATCCCGAGAGCGAGTTACGGCTCAGTTTAAACCAGCAGACTTTCCTCCTGCCCAGCCCATGTGCAGACACAAACACACACACACACACACACACACAGAGCTCCTGCTCCTCACTGGTAATTCCAGGCTTTGCCCTCGGCAGGTGATGGATTTTGGTCCCTGGGAAGAGGAACTGGATAATTCACCAGTCACAAAGCAGCAGCGCTCCGGTGGCTGCCCTGGCAGGGGCTCTTTGTCACATAAACGGCACAGAGTGAAAGCCAACCTCCCACTCCACCTCAAAAGTAGGTGTTTCATTCAAAATGGTAAACTTTCAGCAATTTAAAAGACCAAAATGTGGTTTAGTGGAAAGGATTTGCTTTATCTGCATATAGATATAATTGTAGACAAAGCCATGTGGGGGACAGTTAAATATCTGGTATTTCCCAATTGCCTCCAATTGCAATTTGGAAACAAAAAGCCAATTTGTTTTCAGAAAGCTCAAAATCAAATGGCCAGCTACTGATTTACAGACCGACACCGGGAAGGACTGCTCCATTTGCCAGAGTAAGAAAACTCATCAGCCCCAGACAAGCAATTGCTTTCATCAGTAAGTAGAGATTAAAGCATAGGAAGAAGAAAGCATCTTACCTAGCGAATCCAATGATTTTTCCTCTGCTGGTCACTGTGAGTGAGACATTACCTCGCAGATAAGCAAACCCAAAAAGACAGCACATGCCTTTTGGGGAGTTCAGGGTATTGGAAAACAAAAAATATCAAGATGCTTCTAATAACTCCTCCGGTAGCTCCATGCTAAAGGGGTTTGGGGATACACCTGCAGACACGCGACGTAGAAGGCAGCCAAAGCAAGGTGCTGGCAGCTTGGATCAAAGTCTCTTTGAGTTATTCCCACAGCCCTGTGGGGTTGCTCGTGCACCCATGGGGCTGGATCCCGCACGCAGCCATGAGCAATCCCCCTGTCCCTCGCCTCCCCGCAGCAGCGCTGAGCTTTAAAGCTCCTGGAACAATGTGGGCCGAGTGGCAGGGCTGCAAACGCCGCCCGGGCTGAATGGGAGACTATTATAGGCAGGATTTAGGCAGGGAGAGACAGCGGAGGTCACGCCGGGCGCTGCTTGCTCGCTGCCTGCTCGCTGCCTGCTCGCTCAGCAAGGCGGGCAGGGCGAGCTCACCTGCGCCTGCCACCCCTCGCCAAGATCGATGCCAATTTACAGGCAAATGCAGAATGGCTGCCTTGGTGTTAATGAATTTTACCGTTTCTCACAGGCTTCTAATGAACCCTTTAAAGAGGGTTTAAGTAAACTTAGCAAGTGGCAAACTAAGCACTTTGGAATACCTAATTGCATTGATGCTTTCCCACTGCTTTATAAAATATCACTGCCAGACAGGGAGTAAATATTTCCCTGCTACCCGCTGACTTCTAGCACCACTGAAAAGCAAAGGCCATGCGGAGCCGGGGTGTAAATCTACTGTGCTCAGCCCCCAAAATGGCTTTACACCACTCATACAACACCAGCACATGCCTTGGTCCTGGCTGGCTGCAGCTCTCCCCATTCCCTGAGTTTGTTGGCCTTTTTAGCCATCATGATTTGCCTCATTCCAAGGCAAATTTCTACCTTTAGTTTGGATTAAGGGGAAGAGAGATGGAGCTGTGGCACCATTGTAATGCATGACTGCAGTGAAATTAAAGCAAAGGGAGAGCTGAGGAGTGTGAGGGAAAGTCTGAGTGCTTAAGATGCAAAGCCAAAACCCAAACCCAACAAAAATCAAAGTGCTGGTGGGGGGTTTTGTGCAGCCAAGGCACTCCATGGTACTGAATTGCCTTCAGACTGACAACAGTAGGAGAGCTACCGGACTTCCTGGACCATTAAACATCTGCAACTCATACCCAGTTTGCTTTCATCAGTATCTTTGATATAGGTTGTCATGATCAGTCCCCAACTTCTGCAATGAGCAGGACAGTAACTGCCGGCCACTAAAAGAGCACTACATAAGAGCTAAAGAAAAATGACCTTTTAAAACTGAAGACAATGCCACAATCCCGGCAGCAAAGTTCATCCTGGACATTTCAATTTGCTTTGAGGCTCCGTGTGGAAGCTGGTGCTTTCCAGGGCTTGGAAAGAGCAGATAAATGGCGTAACAGTGTTTTTAATGGTGACGCCAGAGGCACCCTGTGGCTCCCATCCTGCAGCTACCACCAGGAGAAAGGGGTGGTGGGTGAACGTCATCCAACATCCTCGACCCACCTAGGCTCGCTGTGCTCTTAGGCTTGCTCCCAGCAGAAAAACCTGGGAAGTAAAATTCTCTGGGGAGAAAAATGGATGGAGACATGGATAGTGCCAAGGCCAAGGGGCAGAGAAAAGGGAAGAGCCAGAGGTATCGCCTGGAGGTGAAAGAGGATGAGGATGCTGGGAGGACTGGAAAGCAAAGTGGCGTATATTATATTACATTATATACCTGCTCTGCTCGAGGTGCTGCTCAGGTCTTGGGGGCAAAGTCAAGCACAAAACTTTGGAGACTTTGCAGAGAGCCTGTATTTAGGGCTGGGTGCTGGGGACGGGAGAAGCAAGCAGGATCAAGGCAGAAGCATGTGCTTGCCCCAGCACAGCCCAAGGCCAAAGGGCTGGGCTGAGCACAGGGCTCAGTCCTTGGGAGACAGTGACACAACCATCGAGAGAAACCCAGCAATTAAACTGGCAGCACAAATCACAGATCTCTGCCTATACAATTACACACCACTGCTGAGTGTACGCTCTCCCCGGCACAGACATAAACCCATATCCATATTCTAAACACAGCCTGGAGATGCTTGTACTTGGATGATATGTTACACCTGCTAGTAGACAGCACTTACATATTACTATGTATAAAATATCCATATGCATGCTATAGAACACACTTAAATCTGTGTGCACGTATGTACCACAGGATCCATCTCACAATACTGATGCCTATATATTTATGTGACAAGGTATCACCACTATCATATAAAATATAATGACCACAGTCAACTCCGAGCTGCAGAAGCTGTAACAGTCAATTGATGTTACACTTCATGTAACCTGAATTCCAAACCCTTGCAGGGAAAACCTAACTTCTCCTCCTCCTATTCCCTTTCTGCTCGTCCACAAACCACGCGCCCGTAATTAATGTCCACTTCTCAGCATTTTAACAGTTAATCCCCGCAGCATTGAGATCATTGCAAGTTTAGGCTAAGTTTAACCACATTTCACCCTTTTGCTCTGCCTGGTTATCAGCTCATAGCACTAGTTTGTTGCAAATAAATAAATAAAGCCCCAATCCCCCCAGGTGTCATTAGCCAGCCTGTGTCTGAATTAGGCATCTAAAGGCCAGTTTAACCTTGCAGAACGGTTGCATGTCAAAGTTCTAACATTTCAGTTCAGATTATTCTAGTGCACTGCTTGCTCTGCAGTTTGTTCGGGTTTGGTTTTGTTGGGGTTTT
>JANHGB010045271.1:0-33425 GCA_026283785.1 Coracopsis vasa | reverse complement strand
AATTTAACATGCTTTTGAAATTCCCCAGAGATGATACTAACCCTGATCTCTTCCCTTTCTCCTTGGCTTGAGAATGACATGAGAATGACTTATGCCCCTTTTGGTAACAAAGCCTGTGTTTTCCAATTTTCATCTGATTTGTTTGTAAATTTAACATGCTTTTGAAATTCCCCAGAGATGATACTAACCCTGATCTCTTCCCTTTCTCCTTGGCTTGAGAATTGATAGGAGAAAGAAACACTAATTTGTATTACTCTAGAGCCATGTGAATCATTCCTCCAAAGTCAGTTCTTAGAAAACTCTCTGTCCTGAGTTGGTTTCTTCCTCATTTCATAGAATCACAGAAAGGTTTGGGTTGGAAGGTACCTTAAAATTCACCTAGCTCCAACCCCTGCTATGGGCAGAGACACCCTCCACTAGACTAGACTGCTCCAAGCCCTGTCCAGCCTGGCCTTGAACACTGCCAGGGATGGGGCATTCCACATTTTCCTGCCTTACCTTAGTGACAGAGAAAGCAAAGTCCATGGATGCTTGAGAGACTCTCCACAGTTATTGCAACAAGCACATTTCTTCCCTGGTGTTTGTACCACAGGCAGAGCAGGCAGTGCATCAGTCACATCAAGGATCCCTGCAGCAGCAGAAACAAATGGGAGCTTAGTTTTTGCAGTGATTTAGCATGTTTATTAGGATGATGCACATCACAGCCGAGAGAGGCTATCAAAATCTCTAAACTGACTTTTTTCTTTCCTTTTTGGTTTACTCTTATCTTTCCTTTTCGGTTTACTCTTATCTTTCCTTTTCTATCACCACAAGAATAAGTGACATCCTATCCTCGGTGGTCAGGTTAAGACAGATAATGGGCTTATGGCTGCTGCCAGTTACACTTCACTCAGATCAATGGGGTTAGATTATGAGTAAAAGTAAGAGAAGAATTTTTCCCTTCAAGCTTTAATATAATGTTTAATCTTTGTGATTGTGCACAAAGTCTAGACATTAGGCTGGCTGTAGAAACCAACTTCACAATCAGAAAAGAGTTCAACCAAGATTCTGCTCAATACTCCTACAGAGAAAATATTTACACTTAGATGTCAAAAAAATCCCTCTTTCAGTCTGACTTTGCAGACATGCCCAGCTCCTTCATCTTCCCTCTCTCTTACTTATATGGCTTTTCCAGCTTTGTTAATACTGATTCCCTCTCTTTCCATACTTCACCAGTCTTTTTAGCTCTCTTCTCCTGCTGCCCAGCTCTGTGTATAAGAGGCAAAGCAAGAGAAAGTTATTTTTGTTCCTGCATAGCCATATCTGTACCTGCGAGCACCAGGGGAACTGCAGAATAGTGCTTGCTAAAGTCCTTACTACTATGGTCAGTCAAGAAAATAAACACCCAATATGTAACTCCGGCTATACCTGAGTAATTCATGCCCTGATGCTGTAATGAGCCATGCTTCCAAATGTACTTCTGATAATTTTTTATATCCCAAGTATATACCCTGTAGGGAAATTTCAGCCATTTTTCTTCACCCAAGTTATTCTTGCCATGTCACATTATTGCTGGAAGAGTTTTCAAAATCATTAGCGTTCCGACAGGTTGCAGAATGATGTGTTTTATACAGTCCTGAATGGACCATATTTTTTCTCAGGCTCCTGTTTTTAATTTGGACATTACACAAACCCCATAGAAACTCCATTATCCAGACACCTTTTATGCCATTTGGCTAGAGCAGCTATGCATCCTCTAGTCTCAGCAGAAAAATAATCTTTCACACACCATTCTATTTTGAAACAAAACACGATTTTCGTTCTTTTGAAGTCTCGTATGTACTTTTGGGTTTGGTTTTTTTTAGCAAAGTCTAAATGGATAGGCATCCAACTCCAGCTGTACAGTAATGGGCATTGGATACCTAATACCCTTCTGCCCCTTACAAAACCTCATTTCACAGTGAGGTTCACTTTGCTGTGCCTGATCATGTGCCCCTATATGCAGGGCTTCTGCGGTAGGGTGAGTGGCACATCATTAGGCACCAAATTACCAGGTACCAAATCCAAAACTTTGTGACAAGAGCCTGAAGAAGTAGACAGTTCTACCATGTCTTCATTGGCATCACATTTGGCTCTTTGGGATTGACAGAGGAATTCAGTTTCAGGGCCAAACTGTCTTTCATAGGAGATAATGAATCACCCATCATCATCTAGGGGAAAGTACTCTTCAGCTGCTTGTGTAATGCATCCAGCATCTTATTTTGCATTTCAGGTAGATAATGCCTGATATACAGGGCTTTAAAAATCAATGTAAAGTGCCAACACTTTACATTGCCCCCAGAAGCTGATAAAAATCCTAGGTAGATGACGGGGTTTCAGTGTTAATTTCTATCAACATTCCCAATCCTTCTGAGTTAAGTCCAAGGGCACCACAGAATAAAAGTTTGCCACTCCCAGCAGGCGCCTACCTTATGGATTCACTTTTTGAGCATTAGAAAGATGAATAATCCTATAAAATAAAGAAACTAAAATATAACAACCTTCTACAGCAGGATGACAGCATTGGTGGATAAGGCTTTAAACTGAAAGGGGAGATTTCGATTAGACATTAGGACGAAATTCTTCTCTGTGAGGGTGGTGATGCTCTGGCACAGAGTGCCCGGAGAAGTTGTGGCTGCCCCATCCCTGGCAGTGTTTAAGGCCAGGCTGGACGGGGCTTGAAGAAACCTGGTCTAGTGGAAGGTGTCCCTGCCTGTGGCAGGGGTTGGAACTGGATGAGCTTTAAGGTCCCTTCCAACACAAACCAGTCTATGACTCCTATAATTCCTGCTTGAGTTTTGTTGTGAACTATCAAAGTCATGTTCAATAGCAAAGACATCACATGAGATAAGGCCTCACTTTACTTGGCACTCTGGAAAGAATAAAGCCTGCAACAGGCATTTCTAAACTCTATCAACCTAAATGCTTACACATATACACAGTCTGGACTGTGCTTAACAAGCTAGAGGATCTTCTTCAAAATGTGTAAGTATAGAGACATCCAAGTTAAAATATTTCCCTTTAACACAGGCAGGTTTCAAAACCTGCCTCAAGGTAAGTTTTCACCTCAAGATATAAACTATGAAGGTAAAGTGGACAAGTATAGGGATGGAAACATTCACATTTTTGGTGAATTTAAGATGTCTTTATCGACGTGGAAGCGTCTGTGTGTGCTACACCAGTATTTTGAGGATTAAGAGAAGGCTGATTATGAATTGCCTTTTTCCTTTGTTCTTGCTGTTTTGTGAGATGCTTAATGGGACAATGTAATGTCAATGCAAATGAGTTCACAGTTCCAGCTATGAAGGTGAACTCACAAGAATGAAAACCCAAAACCCAATGAAGTTGAAATACAGAATGGATTGAGTGCCATGATGCAGCTTAGCTACAGTACGTGTTAAATGTTCTGGGTCATCCCACTTAAATTTAATCACATAGTTAAGATGCCTAAGCTCAGAGTACCATTGCCAAAGGCTTTCTGCAAGCAGGGAGTGGGTCACTCCAAGCCACACACTACGGGAATTTTACAGCTGCCACATTGCTCACAGGCACATCATAGGGAGGTAGAAGGCTCTGGGATTAATATTTTAATGTAATTAAAAACCAAGACCTGGTTTTAATTCTTGCACTTTCAGTTACATTTCTATTTCTTGTGTAAATGATAATACTTTTTTGGCAGACAATTTCACACAGGCATGTTTTGTTTTCCAAGGAGACCCAGCTGACGGTGCAGATGTGAGAAGTTTCTGCTGCCAGGGTTAGAGAGCATTATATGTGAGGTTATCGTTCAGCTTCTGCTTTTTACTTCTTCTTGAAGTTCTTTTCCTTTTGGCTGACAACATCGAGTGCTATTGCAGGTTATCTCTACCTGTCTGTCCTCTCAGGGACAAATATATTTTTCCAGACATTTAGTTTCATTTCTGATTTAACCAAACCTCACACACAACAAAACATGCCAGTGTCCATCTAGACACAGTGGCATGAAAAACACACATATCCTTACAACATTCCTATTAGGTAGCGAAGGGTTGCTATTCCCAGTTTACTGACAGAAAATCAAGGTGCAAGGAAACGAAATGATTTGCCCTAAATCATACAGACTGTTTGGAACAGAGCTAGGAATTGACTGCCAGGTTCCTTATTACACCTAGATTTGTAACTCCAAGACATACATGTGTTTTGCAGCCTGCCACTATATTGTGTGGGCATGACACATGTATATAAAATACATATATATTAAAAAGTTGATAAACATTTTTAATTGTCTTTATAGAAAAGATTATGACAACAAAGGGGAGGAAAAAAACCATATGAATAGCATGGAAACATTTCAGTCAAAAACCTTGAGGGGTGGTTTTAAGGATGGAAATCAAATGTCTCTGACTAATTATAAAGCAAAATGGAGCAATTATCTGTCTGCACAGAGATAACGTCTTGAAATATGTTAAATATTTTCCTCTGGCCATTATCAGGGGGAGTATGGCCATGGGTAGATATATTGGCTGGTAAAAGTACTGTGATTCAGACGTGGAGTAGAATGGTAAAATGCAGATCTGTCTCCCACATCATTATTAACTTCTCAGTCTGAGTAACTAAAAAATTAAGAAGGACAATATATGCTTGCTTTTAATCAGCTAACCAGACTGATGCAACTCATTTTAGAAAAGAATGATAAAACCCCAACATATCAGGCCTGATTTGAATTTCTTCTACACTTGCACACAGCCAGACCACTGATAGTGAATGCAGGGTACCATGGTGCAACATTACAGGGATGCTGCTGGGACAAAAGCATGGTCCAGCAAATGCAAAGGTACTGTTTTATAAAGAAAACTTTACATGGCAGCCACTTTTTCTGAGGAACTAACTTTAAATAAGCCTATAGCTTCCTTTGTGAATGTAGCTGCTCACTTCCATCAGGCTATTAATTTACTTACTACACTATGATTATTATTGATTTGATGGTGATTAGTCTCAAATTTATGCTGTTGAGGAACTGCCCCAATATCCTTTGAATTCCATTTAGCTGAGATCAATGGTAAATGGATCAGGCCCCAGAGAACTGCAGGCAAAATAAAGTGGCATTATCATAGAACAGTTCGAGTTGGAAGGGACCTTAAAGAATTATGCTTTATTGGTTTTCTCCCTACCATAATGGTAAAATGGCTAAACAAGGAAACCCCATGCCTTACAATCCTTTCCCCCCCCTCTTCTTTTTCAGATCATTTACTCATCTCCCCGTAAAAGTAATCCCATCACACGCATTTGAAGGACTTAGAGATGCCTTCATCATGTAAGTTAACGACATTTTCCACATGCTTTTCCGTAATTTCTCACTAGAAATTCTATCATAAACCTCCATCCCAAACAACATCTTTTTCCAGTAATGTGAAAATGTGTTACTAAAACATATTATAGGTGGAAAAAAGAGAAGAAAAAAACACTGGGAAGGATAAATATAGCATTTCTTTTCTTACAAGAAGCAGTATATAAAAGATTCTCTGAAAAGGTGTGATTTTTATCAGATGTTTAACAGATCACATAATGAAACATTAATCATGTCAGAGAGAACTGGGTACAGCTTAACAGCTGATGATAGATGCTTTTGATTGGCAGAGGAGATAGATTTTTATCATCCATCATTCCACCATTCCAGAGGGACCTTGACATGCTTAGTAAGGTAGACTGATGCCAACCTTATGAAGTTTAACCATGACAAGCGCAAGGTCCTTCCTACACCTGGGTCGGAGCAATCCCAGGCACAGCTACAGGTTGGGCAGACAAAAGATTCAGAGCAGCCCTGCAGAGAAGGACTTGGGGGTGTTGGTTGATGAGAAAATGAACATGAGCCAGCAGTGTGCACTCGCAGCCCAGAAAGCCAACTGTATCCTGAGCTGCATCAAAAGGAGCGTGACCAGCAGGTCAAAGGAGATGATCATGCCCCTCTACTCTGCTCTCGTGAGACCTCACTTGGAGTGTTGTGTGCAGTTCTGGTGTCCTCAACATAATAAGGACATGGAGCTGTTGGAACAAGTCCAGAGGAGGGCCACGAGGATGATCAGGGGCTGGAGCACCTCTTTTATGAAGACAGGCTGAGAAAAGTTGGGTCTGTTTAACCTGGAGAAGAGAAGGCTGTATGGAGACCTCAGAACAGCCTTCCAGCATCTGAAGGGGGCTTGCAAGGATGATGGGAAGGAGCTGTTCATTAGGGACTGTAGTGATAGGATAAGGGGTAACAGGTTATAACTGCAACAGGGGAAGTTCAGGTTAGATATAAGGAGGAAGTTCTTTACTGTGAGGGTGGTGAGGCACTGGAACAGGCTGCCCAAAGAAGTTGTGAATGCTCCATCCCTGGTGGTGTTCAAGGCCAGGTTGGACAGAGCCTTGGGTGACATGGTTTAGAGGGAGGTGTCCCTGCCCATGGCAGGGGGTTTGGAACTAGATAATCTTAAGGTCCTTTCCAGCCGTAACCATTCTATGGTTCTATGATAGCTAATCTTTCAGTTTGAATCCATTCCTCCTTGTCCTGTCACTATATGGCCTTATAAAATGTCCCTGTCCAGATTTCTTGTAGGCCCCTTTAGGGACTGCAAGGCTGCTGTATGTGTCCCTGAAGCCTTCCCTTTTCTAGACTGAACAATCCCAACTCTCTCAGCCTGTCTTCATAGGAGAGGTTCTCTAGCCCTCTGGTCATCTTTGTGGCCCTTCTCTGGACTCACTTGAGTAGGTACATGTTCTTCTTATGTTGGTGGCCCTGAGATGGATGCAGTACTCCGGGTGGGGTCTCACCAGACTGGAGGAGAGGAGGAGAATTACATCCACCAACCTGCTGACCATGCTCCTTTTGATGCAGCCCAGCATCAAAAAGTTGGCTTTCTCGGTTGCAAGTGCACACTGCTGGGTCATGTTGAACTTGTCACCCAACACCCCCAAGACATTCTCCTCAGGGCTGCTCTCAATCCTTTCTCTGCCCAGCCTGTATTTGTGCTTGGGACTGCTCCGATCCAGGTGCAGAACCTTCGTTTTGACTTGTTGAACTTCATGAGGTTTTCACAGGCCTCATGAAGCAGTAATGATGAAAATTATGTATAATCACATAAAATATTAAAGATTTTTACTTGGGAAATATGCTTAAAATACCATAATTTGTATAAAAATATTGGCAGGAAATGAAATATAGTTGGGGTTTGTCCTGTTCTCAGCTAGTAAAGAAACTACTAGCCCCATCTAAGTTTATGAAAATACCCAATTTGCACCAGGAAACTCAGTATGTATCTAAAGTGTTTGAAATACCTTGCACACTAGTACAATTACACTAGTAAATGTATAATTCAATACTGTTTTATGTCTACTTTCTTGAGAAGTTCGAAGCTTAGTAATTATGACATCATGTTATACGATATGAAGTGAGAAGATGAAGTCATATAAAGCAAAAGCAAGTAACTCTGTGGTATCCTGTAGGTGTATTTTAAGATAATAAAATACAAAATACTACAGAAAATCACTGCAATGCTGAATAGAGACACTTCTTATGAGCAGTACGCATTCTGGCAGAAAAAGAGAGTAGGTCTACTGCAGCTTAACCCATCAACAAAATTATAGAACAATTCACTTGTTCAGTGTTGGCATGGGTTCGTATTTCACACTGCTATTTTACAGGAACAAGGGTTCTTTTGGGAGCTCATCCTAAAGAAAGAGGAAGGAAGGCTTTTTAACTGCAATACGTGAGCCCCATTGCCTTTTCCCAACTCTGTGGGGTACTCATTAAATAAAGAAACCAGACCTTCTTACACAGACTTTTTTCTGCATCCTTTCTGAAACCAGGAGAAGTTGCTTTCTCTCCTTAATCTTTTTCAGGGATTTCACAGAACATGAAAACTGTCTTCAGCTCTTTTACAGGCTTTAGCAGACTGTCATCTGGTCCTGCAGAAGGCTAGTAATAAGCAGGCTCCTTTATAAAAAATGAAAGAAACTAGGAACCTGCTCTATGCAGTTAATAGCTTAAAGGTACCGTCAAAGAAACCTTCCTGTAAGGGTGTCAGGGAACAAGCTATTACCTACCCTTTAAATATTAACTTTCCTCTTCAAAACTCCATAGCAAACAATATTTTACCAATCTTTCCTTTAACATGCAGCCTAGTTTACTAAGAAGGTACAAATAAGGCCGAACAAAATGTTGGGATTTTTTTCCTACGTAGGAGTTGATCATATGTCACAACTCTGTGTTTGTAATACTTAATTATCACAGTGTTTTGCCCTTCTGTATAGATGTTGACAACACCAGGGATGTGATATATTTCTCGGAGACAGGAGATGTAGGCAGAGGTTGCAGAAAGGGAAGAATTTCAGAGAGTAAATTAAAGGGACTGTTATACCAAGAAAAATCAAAGAAAAGGTCAAGGAACTGAATAAGAAAATCTGATAACTGTAGAAGTAAGGGAAAAAAAAAAAAAAAGACAAAAACCAGCCCACAACTGTTAACCATTTTCAGTGAAATAAATGTAAGAAATACCAAGAAGCTTAGTGACACATAATTCACTGAGGCTTTTCACTCTTTGCTGGGTTTTCTTTGATTATGCAGGTAAGCCAAACTGAATGTATAGTTTGTAATGCTTATGTATTGATAATTTGGTGTTTAATATGTTCATATTTTAATACAACATCATCAATAAAACAAACAAGAAAAAAACAAAAACTCTAAAGAAACCACCACCCAGTCTACATAAAATGCATTTTGCTGATCTTTATAAAACTGAGCTTCCAGGTATCAAGTTGAAAAGCAGCAACTCTCAGGTTCCTGGAAATTGTAGAACAACGCTAAAAAGCCTTAATTCCTGACATATTTATTGCAGCTTTGCTTTGTATATATATATAAAAATACGTGTATATAGAATAATACATCACAGGGCAGGGAAGCAAATATTTCCTTGAAAATTTTAACAGAAAGGTTGACATGTCAGACACTAGTCAGGAGAGAAAGAAGAGTTTCTAATTAGAAGTAGTATTTCAATTCAGTCTAAAATAGGGATAATCTGGTTAGGCTAAAGCAATCCAAATGAACAGAAGGATACAAAACAAATTATGCTAGCTAAAAGGTTTTTAAAATAATTATTTTTGCTTGGCATGGAGAATACTTTAACACATGATTCTAATGCAGATGAACCAAGTGCAGGAATTGCTACATCAGTCTATTGATATCATCCTGCTACAGTAATAAGTTTTCAGGAAAATAATAAGTAATAGATCTTCAAAAGCAACAAATGCATAATATGACATATTTTTTTTTAACTCAAATACGTAATGAGACAGTTGCCTGTATACATCTTTTGAGAATAATAATAAATGTTTTTTTTCTGTAAGATATGTAAAAACCCCGAAACCCACCACATACGTAGAATAAAACAAATGTAATAAAAGAAAAACAAATATCTTTTTAACATGCCTTTCTCTGGTTGAATGTCAGATAAATTGAAAGTGAACTTACTTCTGTCTTGGCTTGTCTCCAAAGTATCTCCTGAAAAATCAATCAGAATTGACTTTTAGTTTGAGGTTTTACAGTTTGGAAAGCTTTAATGGTTGGGGTTTGTTTGTTTTGCTTGGGTTTAGTTTTAACTTCATTACTATGTAGGTCCAACATTTATAATATGTTTTAAATATCTTTTATATATTTTTAAATATCTTTATGTATTTTTATATATTTTAAATATCTTTAAATATCAGAGTTTCAAGCAAAAAGGTAGTGCTACACCACGTAGCAATCCCTGTGCTTCAGTTACCCTTCCCTGACTTGGTAAGTGTTAGTTCTGGACTGCTTCCAAGCTTTTATCCTGAAGAAATTGTTATGTATCTGCGTAACAGGACAGAAAGAGAAATTACAAGGTTTCTTACTTCCATCTAGTGGTTAGAAGAGGTATATGTTTCAAAGCACCAAACAGTACTGGTTGATAATAGGTTAACAAAAATAGTATTACCAAAACTTCTGTAAAACATGTAAGTTAAGAATAAAAAGTTGCAATAATAAAGAAGTCCACCTCCTCTGTTCTTTTCATTAGTCTACATGTGAGAGAAAATAGGTTCTGATGTCTAAGACTGTAATTATCTTGTAGGCATGAAATAGCAGGCAACTAAAAAATTTGGTAAGCAGCTATATTGTTTGCGATAGTCACACAGTATGTTCAAAATTTATTTTCTGATAACAAGTAAAGAAACAAATAAAAAAAAAATCCTTCTTTCCATCTTCACTGGCCTTCAATCATGGTGATGCTGGTTTAGCTTATATGCAATTCCATGGGATTTCATAGCAGAACATGCAGATTGGTCATGATTACAACAGTATATTTAACTTCACAGTTTCTCATTGTGCCTTATAATCAACTGTGTAACATTTACAAAGATTTTTTTTTTTTTTTCCCCCGTAATGTTTACCTGGGAAGTATTTATTTTATTTTGTTGTTATTAGTATTCATTCCTTTTACCCTCTGAAATTAAAAGCAAACAGATCAGTTTTGGTCTGGTTGGTAATGATGTTTACCTCATGGATACAAACAATGTAGGGAACATATGACAGTGTCAGTCATGAGAATAAGCATAGACATAAAGTGATTGTATACCGCTAATGTAAATTAAAAGCTGTGATTGCAATGGTCAAAACCACATCTTTCAAGAACATTGAATAGACTATCCCTTGCTTGGGTTATCTGACAAATTCACAGATTCATCCATTTTCTTTCTTCCTTGCTGAACTAACTTCCCAAACAAAAAAATCATTAGATTACCCAAATCATGATATTAAATAGCTATACAAATGACTTTTACAAAGAAAGCATATACATACACTTTTTTTCTGTAGTGACGCAGAAAACCAATAATAAACCCACCAAAAAAGCAACAAAACAAGGCAGGAAATATGATATAGAATGAAAGGAATGAATTGTAGTCTTTTAGTACCAGTCAAGACCCTGTTTTCAAATGCTCCGTTCACTTAGCTTTTCCTTTTATTTTTTTTTTTTTATGACTGTAGATGTGAGCTCTTTTGAAGACACAAAGTCACTTGCAGAAGCAGTGCAATTTTCAGAAAAATAAAACATGGACATACTGGAGAGAGTCCAGGAAAGGGACACAAAGATGATGAAGGGTCTGGAGCATCTTTCCTACAAGGAAAGGCTGAGACATCTGGGACTGTTCAGCCTGGGAAAGAGAAAACTCAGGGGGCTGTTAATATATCTAAATTCCTGAAAGGAGGGTGTAAAGAGAACAGAGCCAGACTCTCCTTAGTGGTGTCCAGTTATAGGACTAGAGGCGGTGGGCACAAACAAACACAGGATGTCTGAACATCAGGAAACACTTTGTTGCAATGAGGATGACTAAGCACAGGTTGTCCAGGCAAGCTGTGGATTCTTCGTCCTTGGAGATGTTCCGAAGCTGTCTGGACATGATCCTGAGCAACCAGCTATAGGTTGAGCTTGCTTGAGCAAGAAGGTTGTACCAGGTAGTGACTGTCAGAGGTCTCTTCCAAACTCAATTGCTCTATGATTCTCTTAAGATGAGCTTCCAGTCTTTGTCTTATTTAAAAAATTACCCTGCAAAATCTACTTGAAGTGGAAAAATGGTTGAGAATAAGTCTGCTATTAGCATCATTGCTTCATTTCTAGTTTCCTTTCTCTAGACTCATGCTCTGTGAAACATGAATTCTGGAATACAGAACCTAAACACCATGGTATACAACAATAATCTCTGAAGAATGTTGGGAAGCTGCTCAGAGATAGCTGTAAATAAAATGATGAGAATTAGCCTATCTGGAAGTTACACTTCATGCGGGACTTCAGAAGCAGGACGCTATGAAGTGTGTGTACTAGTAAACAAGAAACCAGTGTAATGCATGCAATATTTCACTCCAGTTATGAAATGAAGAGCTGTATTCTGTGTTTTCATCAGAAAAGGAAATGGTGCTGCCATGTTAGAGCTGTGCATGCCTGTGCTAATAAATCCTCTGAAATTGTTTCCTGGACAATGGAACCATTTTGTTATAGTCCTTCAGCCATTCTGGAGAGATGTTAGGATTCATAATTGCAAATGTTTGAAAGTCAACATCAAACACAGCATCTGAGGGATCTGTTCTGTTACCCTTTCTCAAGTTGCAAAAATATTGTGAAGTACTGGTGCTTGGCAATATCGAGTAGTAAAAGAAAGATGCACTGAAAATATTTGTGTATTTGTATATAAGTACACATACTTTCATGGTGGTTATGTATACTTAAGGACTGAATGTAACATTGAGAGAACTAAGGAAAAGATAGATCTGATGCAGTTTGAAAAATATGTTCCTGTATACATTCATTGAACAGACCTGGACAAGCAAAGCTGCTATGGCGTCTATAATAGCAGAGTTAAAAAAGCTGTTTAGATATTTCCATCTTTCTGTGCAACTTGACTCTGGCTCCTAAGTTGTCAGTGGCATTCAAGAATATTAAGATAGCTGACAACATACCTTTGGACATCACTATGTCATGGTTTAACCCCTGCCTGCAACTAAGTACCACTCAGCCACTTTCTCACCCCACCTTTTCCCCCCTCCCTAGGTGGGATAGGGAGGAGAATCGAAAGAATGTAAATACTGCAGGGTGAGATAAAATTTAATAACTAAAATAAAGTAAAATATAATACTAAACAGGGAATAGCAAAGAAAGAGATATAGAACTAAATGGGAAAAGGGAAGGAAAAAAAACAACAAACAAAACAACAGCAGTGATGAACAGTACACTTGCTCACCACCTGCTGACTGATACCCAGCCTGTCTCGAGCAGCAATCTGTTGCTTTCAGGTAACTTCCCCCAATTTATATACTTGTCATGACATGCTGTGGTATGGAATACCGCTTTGGCTAGTTTGGGTCAGGAGTCCTGCCTCTGCTTCCTGATGGCTTCTTATGCCTCTCCTCACTGGCAGAGGAGAGTCTTTGATCGGGGTAAGTGCTACTTAGCAACAACTAAAACATCAGTGTTTTATCAGCATTATTCTCAGACTAAAGTTGAAACACACCACTGCACCAGCTACTAGGAAGAAAAATTACTCTTATCTCAGCTGAAACCAGGACACTCTGTTACAAAAAGTTTGGGGTTTGGTGCTTTTGTTTTTTTTCAAAACTTTCCGGCCAAATATGAAAGAATCAGAGTTTCCAATTATAGCATTTAAACAAATGCTTTGTTAAAATTTAAACACATTTTTTGTTGTCTCTTCATCATCTACTTTTAAAGTTGACAAAGGTATTAATTCACAATTCATAAATTTCAAATTACCCTCCAAAAGCCAGATCTTCAAAGATAGCTGAAGTCACATTTTTTTTCACCAACATGAAGTGTTCATCCTTTCAGAGGATTTCAGGGATGGGAGGCAGTTGATCTCATTGTGACACATGTATGCTAAACATAGAGATACTTGGTTATTCACATAAGAGCTTTGATAAGGTCATAGTCTGTTAAATGTCCAGGCATCTAAATGGGAACTGTAAATAGTGGGTTCCTTCAGAAGTCTGGTCCATGACTCTTTTCAGACAGATTGATGTTTATATGCTAATCTTTCCCAAATGCTGCCTATGCTCATATCTCCAGTCTTCAATGTAATAAATCTTGATGGTATTCCTAATTATATCAACATTTCTTTTAGCTTTCCTGCTGAAGAGAGATTATTTAAGGAAAAGCGTCAGCATTCAGGCCATTTTTTATTCAGCATTAATTTCAGCTTCTTCATTTATTAACTGACCTATTTTCTTTCTGTTGCTTCTTTTCCCTCTGAGATATTTCTTTGTTCCTGTTGTCATGTTATCTAACATGCACTTGCTCTTTCTTTTCTTTGAACTAAAACCAGACAAATGTTCTTCCTGAAAGTAATTGTTTTCTTCTCTGTTGCTGCCTCTATTTTTCTTCCCCATTAGACAATATTTTTTATGACATTCTGCTAATTTTTCTAGGGGGTTAGTATATATGAGAATTCCCTAGTTCTGCATCGTTTATTACTTACTGCTAATTAGAGTCTAATGGCTCCAGGAAGGCTTCTCTGCTACTTGAAGTGTAACAATGACTTGTAGATTTGATGGTTTGTGGGGCTCAAAGAGGGGGGAGGAGAGGGGCAAGAGGGGAAAATGTATATAAAAAAAAGATACAGATTAGTCTATTTAGTAGTGAAAATGCCTGAAACACCCTAGAACTTGTCTATCAGTCTCTGAGGGGTGAATGAAACAGACTCAACAATTTACTACACATGAGAATAAAGCAAATGTATAATGTATTTATGTGGTAAATAATGTAATCATAGCACAGATTTATTTTTTAACTTCCTTATTTCTAATCCACTTCCAAAATCAGAATAGCAATCATCTAATACAGAACTGGATGGGAAAGAACTGGTGACCTTGAAGCTGCTTTAGCTGATGAAGGACAAACAGATCTTTCTGAATGGGAATTCCTGATTATTCCAGTGACAAATCTGGCAGGAGGTCATAAAATTTCTATAGGTATTCAAGAAAGCAGACACCCAGTGCACAGTAGCTGAGATTCTCAAAATCACTTTGTCCTGGAACAGTGTACTTTACATTTAGTTTATAAGAAAGGCAATTTCAAAAGCCTCAGACACTAAATTCTAGTACTTTTCCCTGTTCTGAGTGTAGAAACTACATGGTTAAAGCTGAGCTGAGGAAGGACAAGAATATGTTCTTACCAAGTTTCATAAACACCCCATCCACTAATAGATAACAGATGCTGGAAAGCTTAATAGCAGATGACCAATGCAATGACAGTGTAAGCAGAAGAGCTTTGGAATTGCTATTACTTCAGTGTGCTCAGATAAGGCCTCTAAAGATGCCAGTGAGGCCGATAACAAATGCTGAATGCCTGATCAGTCCCTTCCCCCTCTGTTCCTCTCGTTTCAGCTATATCACCCAGATGTGAGAATTTGACACTGTCTACTCTCCAGTATGAAACCCAAGTATCTTCAGGCTTTTTTCTGACTATTTAGAGACCAAGGAAAGGCCATATTGTGTGAAATGGAACAACCATGGGCAAGATTAGAAAGGAATAAGACCATGTACTTTCCAAAAAAATACTACTGTTTATGCAGAGACAACTGTTTACTAATATCACCTGTGGTTAACCACTTCTAAAAGGATGCAACGATGCAACAAGGCAACAAGGCAACTGGCCATGGTGAAATTATATGCTGCAGATGTGCCATGGCTCTCCTTCTCTTCCACCATTCTCTGGAAAACCTTATTCTCACAGTAAAGCATGCTGATTTTACAACCCCTTCCTTGTAAGAGTGGCTTTAATTGTAAGAAATTGCATATGTCTGCATTTAAAGCTATACTTGCAGTTACAAAGCTCATAATAGCAGGTTTACTTTTGTTTTAATTCAGCTGATGTAATATACCATTATTATATAATATGTTTATTTATTTTTAAAGTAACAATTTTCTTGGTGCGATATTAACAGGGAAAACTGGTGACTGTAATATACAAAATATACAACATATAGCAGCAAAAACCTAATTGACTTGAACAGTTGCATAATGTCCCACAGCATTCTGTGAAAAAAAATCCATGGAGAAGGAAAGTAATACACAAATGAGACAAATTAATGAAAATGGAGCCAAAATGTGAGATTTTCCTCTCATTTGAATACCCTACCTTCACAAACACATACCTGGTTTTACCTATTAGCATTATCCACTGTTTATTCAGAGCATTTATTTTCAGGATACTCAGGTTTCTTTTATATCTGTTTTGCTTTATTTTCAAGCTTATTTCATAACATTTTTGAAACTTTGCCTTTTTCTGATTACTTTAGAATATAGATTTGCCACAAACTAAAAAACGATGGGAATAAAAAGCAATAAAACTGAATTCAGAGACTTTTTTTCTTTTTTTTGTACTGTTTTAGTTGTAGGACCAGTGCATTACTTAAAATATGAATGCATTTTTAACACCACCTGTGCCCTGGGAGTTCTGCAATTTAGTAATATCTTTTCTTAGTAAAATATTAGCATGTGATATCTAAAACCCCACTGAAATCTGTAAAAAATGAAACTAGGGATAAATGAAACCACAGTCCAGAGATGTAAGGGCTGCACAGCCACCAGGCCTCCACTTCTGCTATGATGTGGAACATGTGTTACTCACTACAGTGTATTAATAAGGTTGGTTTAAACCTGTTGCACTATTTTCTATCCTTCGTTCATCTGTATCTCTAAAGATGTTTCCGTATGTTAATATTGACTACAGACACTACAGTTTTATAACATTATCAGGTTCCTAAAGCACAGATGTGAAAAGTCTAGGTGTAAAGAGGGATTAGTACCATATGGTTACAAACACATGTAAACAGATATTTTTTATTATTTTTTTTTTAAGGTCTCCACAGAATTTTTCCTAACCAAATGGCTGAAAAATTGTGACAGACTGTTTTATAACTGCTAAAATACAGATAGTTGGGAGAGATCCTACTTCTGTAATCGTCAGAATCTTCTGGCTCAGGTTGAGTCCGGAATTTGTGAGGTCTGGAAGCCCTTGCTAATAATTCACTGATAGATCCCATCCTTCTGCTTGGGAAGCTCTTGATATGTCTGAGGTGATTAGGGAGTGAGAACCCGAGAACTGAAAATCACTGACTACTGCACCTCCTCTCAGGTTTTACAAGAATGTGCAGGATGGAGAGAAGTATAAACTCTTGGCCTTGAGACATAACCTAAGCAAGTAAGGAGTCCCAACATCTGGGAACCCTTCTCAAAACTGGAAAAGAGGACTTAACCTGAATTCTGAAGTCAGGTTTCTACTGAGCTATTTTATTGTAAAGTTTTGTCCATATCTTCTGAACTAGAAAAGAAAAATGCTAAATCTTTTAAATCCTAATAATATGAAGAAGAGTAGTAAGGAAGGTGAAGGAAGGTTTGTTTTTTTTTTTTTCTCCTCCTGTTCTCTTTCATGTGGTAGTAATAACAGTAGAAGGACTTTTTGATTTTTCTTCCCCTCCCACACCCCTACTGCTTCCCCAAGATACACTTTTGAGTACTAAATTCAGAGAAATAAAGGGAGAGGAGTAAAATAGAAGTAAGTCGACCAAGGACAGGAAAAAAGAGTAGAGGGGATTCTTGGAGAGATGACAGATTGAAAGAAGAAAGGTCTTGGAGAAGCAATACTCAAAATGTGAAGACTGGGAAACAAGTGTTTTAAAGAGAGAGTTAATAAAGTTAGCTTTGGCTGTAAAGCAGATGTTTATCAAAATATTCTACCTTCTCAATATGAAAGGAAATTACAAAGTGACTATTCTTTTTAATTTTCTTTGGTGTTTATGAAAAACTGCAGGAGCAATATGTATCATCTTATCAAAGCCACGAACCATGGAACTTCAGTAAGCTTGAGGTACTCTGCCTGAAAAGCATATAAGGACCATGACACCCCTTTTATCTGGCTTTTGGACAGATAAATCACTAGGTAATATCAAATTGATCTGACCATTAGTAGACATACTGTGGGCGTAAAGCAACAATGGAGGACATAAAGAAAAAATGGGAAATGTGAAAGTTCTTCAGAAGAGGCAAATAGAATCCTTGCCTGGTCAAGTAACACAGGCCAAAGTAAATCAATACCTCCCTGAAAGAAAGGTGTATACCAGGCTTTCTAGATGTATTTTTTTTTTCCATGTAAGCGATAGAATTTAATTTTTAATGTGCCATGCTTACAATTTCCAAATAGCTAATTTGTTAATTTTCCCATACTTGTTCTATCCCTCACAGTTATCTACAGATTACATGGTTTCTGTCTCCCCTCACCCCAAATTCTTCATATCCAACCTGAATATGTTTTCAGATTCTGATGGCCTATATTCATTATTGGACCTTTAAGTGTGCTAGTATTTCTATTTTTTATTGTTTCTGAGTTAGCTTCACTAAGGTAAAACCTGTAATAGAGTTTTCTTGGAGATGTAAAGGCGTGTAATTTCTTTTGTGAAAATACTGAAGCTGCTGCAAAAAATAAACGGCCAGTTTTCAGTCTTAAAGTCAGAAAAAGAACCTATGCTGAGAACATTCCCCTGAGTATAAAGCTCATTCTGATCAAGATAAAGAACACCATTCTATTTTGCAGTTGTAGAGGAGACAGCTTCAAGGTTTAAGGCTATAAACAGTGAAAGGTCCTTTTCCTGGTGCATATGGACATCTCTAAAATATGAAAAATAAATTGGAATATTAATGTAATATCTACAAATCTGTTACCACTACTTCACATAAATTCACTTTCTCCCTGTTAGATTCAATAGTTTGCAATGGATAGCTATAGGCCTTTTTTAAGATTATCATAACTCCTCCCCATAGTCTGTTTTTTTTTTCTGTTTTTCTTTTTTCCTCTTCACATCAAGATATACAAACATTTGATTGTATATTAATCTGTCTTTACTTTCCCTTTGAGTGGCACTTTCCTGAAATGGAACAACTTACCTTTATGCGTAAGCACTAAATGTCCACGTGCAAGATAGAATGGCATTAATGAACCCAGTTTGTCCATATTGAGTGTAATATGGACAGCTGCTCCAGTTAGACACGTCCCTTCTTTCTTCCGCTCAGCAGCATATAATTTTACTTAATTCTAGTAAGTCCACTTATACCATTTTTCTTTCTTCCAGCTTTAAGGAGGATTGTGGGCAGATAAAAAGTTTCAGAAGAAAAGAAGCAGATAGCATTTCTTCTCAGACATTTACATGTGTGGCTGAACCAGCATCACAGGGGAACTAATTTCTGTGGACATGAACAGGTTTTTCTGGAATGAAGTGGAAATTTAAAATGAAATCTTAGTTTTTAAAAGCAATCAAAAGTTCTGGCTGCATTTTAATGTATTCTAGAAATAAGTTCTAACAGTGGACTTGAAACAAACTTCTATCATTCCTGGTAGAGCAGACTGAACAAACCCAGTTGCTGTGTAATCTACAAAACAGCCACCATTTTTCTGGTATGACTGATCTCTTTTAACTTCTATCGATTGATACATGTGGCTGTTTGGCTTGTCAGTACCACTACTGTCACTCACTTGTTTTGAATTATAATACAGTAAAAGTTGTGTGTTAGGACATTCCATCAATGCTCCTTCTCACTGGCAGATCAGCTGGATATGTATACCAGTTGCATTTTATCTATAACACTTCAGACTGCACTTAGAAGCTTTCAAACTGGAGATTCACACCTGAAAATTATAGAGAAATTAATCTTTAAATCTAAAAAGAATAACAATAAAGTAGCCTTTTTTTTTTTTCTTTTATCTGAATGGTCTATTTTGTTACCTGTGAAATAAATGTCCAGAGCTCTCTGCAAAGAAAAAATACAGCAAAGTCAGTTGATTTCAATACTATTATGCCAGAGATGAAGTTAACTTTCAGACAAAGTAATTTTTTTCCCTGTACTGACCACAATAACAATGTTAGCACAAAATAAAAGAAAATTGATGAAAAAGATAGCATGTACTTGATATTGATGGAAGGCATGTTTGTGCCTAATACACTAGAGAAACTCTCCAATAACAGTTCACCCAAGTGAAAATATTGCCCCATTTTGCTCCCAAGGTCAATGTCAATTGAGGTTATTGACTATATTAATGCTAAATACAAAAGTTTGAGTTACCCAAGGCTACTCTGACTTGTATGCTATACATTTCAAGGTTCCTCGGTTACATTTAGTTTGCATTCGTCAGTCACTTATGCCATTTCTATCTTTTTGTCCTGTTGGGGTTTTGGTTTGTTTTGCTTATTTTTTTTCGATAGCCTTTTCAGACTGTAATTCCTAAATGTTAAAGGAAGAGTGCCACAATTGCGTAGGGAGGAATATAACATTCAAGAGCCAATTCTTAGGTTGTCTACTAAAAAGGTTATCTCCACACACACAAAGGAGTCTAGAGGAACAGAAGCATGAGAGAAAGCTGCTGAGCTACACCTGGACCCATCATGGGAATCATCAGCTCATCACAGGCCCATCAGCTCAAGCTCAGATGAGCACAGGAGCACAATGCAGGTAGGGACCCAAGTTATAGACTCAGACAGAGGAAGGGACACTCTGTACAGGCTACTCATCAGGCTGTCCCAGGACACCTTCAGCCTCATGGTCCAGATGTGGCACCCATCCCATGAGTCAAAGGGAAGATCTTCCAGATTGTTTTGCAGAATGAAGGTGACTCACTACCTAGGTCATTTGCAACACATTGTGTGATACAAGAGAAGAGCATTATGATAACAGAAGACTCACTAAGAATGTTTACTGGAGGAACCAAAGGCAGGGAAAGCGATAGAAGGATAGATCTAGGTGATATGGGGAGGAACAAGCATGTGAAAAATAGAGAGGCAATCGGATAAAAGGGGATGTTTGCATGTAAATAGTTTGCATTATGTTGCAATGTTTGTCTGTGCAGTTTTCAGCCATGGCCTGCGCTTGATCAACATAGTCTTGCTTACCTTCTTGTTAAATTCCCTTCAAACTCTTTGCGCAGATGTGTATTTGGGGGCTGAAAGCCAGCAAGTGGAGTCAGACCAGAAATCAGAACCCTATATGTCTATAGTACCAACAACTGGGGAAAGTGTGGGTCTGCGTGTGTGATCACTAGTGCATATCAAGCCAGATAAGCCTGTTGAGTAGGTGAAGTGACCTGGGAGCCAGACAAGTGTGTGGTGTCTCTAAGGCTGAGACTGCAGCAGAAGTTGGCTAGCAGAGGGACCAGACGACTCCCAGAGAGCTGCTGGAGGGATCATGGGGTCTGGGAGTTCACTGTTTACATGTATGTCTTTGTGTGAATATGTGCAATTCTCCTGGTAGCAACTGGAGTGGGACTGTAGTCCTGGGGGCTCATATGTCCAGGGGCTAGCAGCTGGAGAGACTGGGATCCAAGGCCAAACTGAGTGAGCTCAGCTGCTGGAGAGATCCACCAGGTACGTATATGTATGTGTATACATAGATAAACATATATATGTATACATACACAAAAACACATATAGCCAGAGATGGGAAAAGGATAATGCTTTTAGTGCTGTTTGTGACTGTGTGAGTGATGAATGTTTCCATCTGTGTTGATTTGTGTGGCTAGTTGTGTATATAATGTGATGTATATCTGTGCTCTGTGTTTATGTGCCTACTGGAAATACATGCCCAGCCTCACTAACGGTTGGACCTGAAGGCATGGGGCTGCTGCAGCCTTGCTTTTATCAGGCTACCAGATTTGACAACTCCCTATCATACATTATGTTCTGCAGTCATGTAATATGTAGGATGATATAATTTACAAATATCTGAAGTCCAAGGCCAATATTGGCACTATTGACCAGAGGCAGAAAATTTTGAACTGACCCAGCAAAAAAAACCCAAACTAGTTCTTTCAACTTCCATTGTAGTTCTATACACAGAGCATTTCTGGGGACATTAGTGAGATACATTTCATACTGAAAGGGATCAATTTTTGAGTGGCTTCACCCTCCTGCTATTCCTGAAAGATTCAGCTTACTTCCCAACTTTCTGATATATATGTGATTATTCACTCACTTAAGAATTAATCACTGTGACTAAAGTTGACAGAATTAGGCCCTAATTAATTTGGCTGAGGTCACAGGAGGAGTCAGTCAGCATCAGAAAAAAAATAGGCTGTGATTCTCAGCATGGTTCTTACTGCAGTACGTAACAGTGCCAAACTGACTACCTCTCATTATAATTAAAAAATGTGTCTTTAGTCCCCTCTCCTTTTTATTTTTTGGTCTGTTTGATTCAAAGCTCTTGTACAGGCTTTATGGTACAATGAACTGCTGTCCATGAATGGAGCCTTACCTGTATCACAATACAAAAGAAAGTTGTACTGTGCAATTCAAAATATACACCTGTAATCCTGAAGCACAGCATCTACTGTGACTTCCCAGTAGAGGTGCCAGTTCTGTCAAAAGCTGTCCATACCTGCTGTGTTGGTACAAACACTTTTTGCACAGTTATCTGGGGTTTGTGGTCACTAATTGCTGCAGATAGAGGCAAGCAGCCAAAGATGTGTTAAAAGACTGCAGTTACCATTAAGAGTAACTCAGAACACAACATTCTGTAGCAGGAGTGTGAAATTGCGATTCAATAACAATTTCAATTGCAGTTGTTTCCATAAAAATTTCAATATTCAATTGCATTAATCTGCTTGAGAATAGGAAGGCTCTACAGAGGGATCTGGACAGTCTGGCTGTGGCCAGTGGTATGATGTTCAACAAGACAAAGTGCTGGATCCTGCACTTGGGCCACAACAACCCCATGCAATGCTCCAGGCTTGGGGAAGAGTGGCTGAAAGCTGTGTGGTGGAAAAGGACCTGGAGGAGGGGGAGATGCTGATTGACAGCTGCTGAACATAAGCTCAGCTTGTACCTAGACAGCCAGGAATGCCAATGGCATCCTCGCCTGTATCAGCAATTACATAGCCAGCAGAGCCAGGGCAGTGACCATCCCCTGTACTCAGCACTGGTGAGGCTGCACCTCGAATCCTGTGTTTAGTTCTGGGCCACTCAATACAAGAAAGGGGTTGAGGTGCTGGAGCAGATCCAAAAATGAGCAACAAAGCTGGTGAAGGGCTTGGAGCACAAGTGCTGTGAGGAGCGGCTGAGGAAACTGGGGTTGTTTAGTCTGGAGATGAGAAGGCTAAGAGGGGACCTTATCGCTCTCTACAACTACCTGAAAGGAGGTTATAGTGAGGTGGGGGTCGGTCTCTTCTCCCAAGTAACAAGTGATAGGACAAGAAGCAGCTGCCTCAAGTTGTGCAGGCGGAGGTTAGATTGGATGTTAGGAAAAGTTTCTTCACTGAAAGGTTTGTCAGGCATTGGAACAGACTTCCCAAGGAAGTGGTGGAATCACTGTCCCTGGAAGTGTTCAAAAAACCTGGAAGTGCTCAAAAGCCATGTAGATGAGGCCCTTGGTGACAGGGTTTAGTGGTGGACTTGGCAGTCATGGGGTAACAGTTGGACTTGATGACTTAAAAGTCTTTTCCAACCTATTTGATTCTGTGATTCTATGATTCTGTGAATAATGTAATGGCAAACAGTGTATTTTGTATTTGTTTTAAATAAGATAATTTTTTATAATAGTGAGTTACCTAAAATTACTGAAGTATAACCATTTAATTACTGTATTTTTATAATGCTACATATCAAAAGTACTTTTTTTTTAATCCAAGGGATTGCTCACAGTCCCAAAAAGTTACTGGAAGTAATATTTATTTGAATGTAATCTGTGTGACAGGTTTTTTTTATCCATTCTAACCCAGTGACTAATGAAGTATGCCTTGCTTACACTTTGCAGTCACAATAGTGTGGTTGTTGTAGTATGTTACATAACATAACATGGTATTTAGCTTGGATTAATTGTCTAAGTATCTACCTTGATTGTTGGGAAGATTTGCAGCCTAAGGCAACTGTTGTGGCTGTGGGTGTTATATAAATTAATTTACAAAACATTATTTTGCAGTATTAATGCTGTGTTTTGATGTCTGTGGTTTAGGCATAAATCAGATTATTAGCAAAAAGGAAAAAAAGTACTGCAATATAGGTTAAATATGGAGGTGATGAAGTGTCTGAAAAAAACAAGGTAAATGTGTTTCCTGTAAATGTTTTTCCATATATGTATCACAATTGCCATTTCACCAAATACAGTAATTAGGCAACCCTTTCTTTCCATTTCCCCAAGCATCCTAGATTGATCTTTAGCCATGTGTAATGGCAAAACTGACTCTTCCACCTCATACACATGGCCTTCCAGCAATGTTGCTGTTGGATCTCAAAGAGAGAAACTGAAATCAGAAGATGGGAAAATACATCTTCAGATCATGTATATGGGAAGTGCTAGCAGACTCACCAGTATAGGTATGGCCCTTAGGACCAGCTAGACAGTATGTCTCTTTCTTGCTAGACTAGTTTGGTGTCTTGTGTCACTTGAAGACATTAGTGAATTTTTTTGTGTCATTTGTGTGATGGAGGATCAAAATAGAAAATATTTTTATACAAACAGATATTTTCAAAATTTTAAAATCCATGTTTTTTTTTTATTTTAAAATCTAGGTATAGATTGAGAAGATGGAAGATGACTAATGATCTCGGGTGTTTCTCTACACAGCTTTTTGTTGCATCATTTAACCATATACCCACAGTTAAATGCATCCATGCAACTCTTCTGTTGTATAAATCCTTAGACTTTCTCAGACAAAGGTGTAACTGATGGCTGCACCATACTAAAAAGGGGGGGTTTTGTTTCATTTGCACAGACACTGCATGTGGAAGCTTGCACAAAATGCTGCCTTCTTAAAGCACCTATTTCAGCTATGTGATTTAGTTTAGCTTATTAAAATGAATAATCCTCCAAGGAAATTTCATTTGCAAAGTTTAATCAGATGCCTGGCTCTTGTCTTTACATTTATAGCTTTAGCATTTAATTGTCAGAATCTTGAGTTACTGGAAAAAAAACCCACCAGCATTCAGATGTTCAAGAAATAGCATTACATTTTCAGTTACCTTCTACTTAAAAAAAAAAAAAAATCAGGTAAAAAGAATTACTTTTTTAATTAATCTGTGTATAAAGCACATATGTAATAGCCTTAAGCATAACAACACTGTAATTCAGGATCTGATCCAGTCAGCCCTATTCAGACATATATAAATGATAAAAGTTTCTGTTCAAAGAAGTTCTCAGAATACTTTTCTAATTTCACTTATTTCCTGTAAAGAGTGGCTATTTGAAAAAGTTAACTGTGTCTGTGTAGTTTTAATGAGATTTACTAAAAAGGTGAAACAAGAAAATATAGCACTCAAATATGTGAAAATAGCTGAAATTGCTCTTACTGAACTAAGCTCATTAAATTCACTTGCTTGAATGCTGGCTATTAGAATTATCAGACCAGAGAATTAATAGGTCTAATGCATCTGTTTGGTGAGGTTCACACATCTCCCTACCTGAATATTATTGAGCAGGCACAGTCTATTTCTCTTGGAAGTGTCAGCTGTGGTGCTAGCATGTACACTGTTGATGTAGTGGAAGAAAGTGCTGTATTAGTGTACGGCCTACCTAGTGCAAAGAAAGCAATTAAGGACAACCTGCATGGACGTAATCTTTGGTTAAAATTCTGGTGGAGACACATGCCATGGTTCCCAGTAGAAAAACCACTCCTAGATCAGGATTTCAACTTAAATTCAGTGACTGATTAAATGGATTTAATGGTTTAGTTCACAGATGTGTCACATAGTCAAGTCTGTGCTACATTCTCCTTCAACAGTTAAGCCAATTATTTCATTTTAGAACTTGGTAAAGAGATTGATTGAGCAGGTGAACTTCACATTGTGATAAGATGATAAAAAAATTCAATGTCTTCTACCGTTTCAGTGCTGCAGGAGTATCTCCTTCAAACTGGTAGATAATACTGATTTCTGTTTACCTACAGAGCATATGAGCTTTGCCTTGCAATTTTAAGGTGAATGTTGTTATCCAGCAGACTTACAAATTCAAAAACTAATTTCTGTAACCAGAAAAGTTTAGCAATGTTAGAATGATCTGAAAAGGTACTTCTTAGAGACTTACGTGTGTAGTGAGTTTCAACCTTCTGGATGCCAAACAGGCCAAACCAGCACAATCTGTCAGTGGTATGTTCAAGCTTGCAGGAATTTCAGGTGCACTCTCTGTCTGACACCACCCTCAAAGGTTTACAGTGTCTGCAAGAGGCTGATCTTTTCTGGAGCATCCACAGCTGCTTTTAATCTATCAAATAGTTAGAATGCTATGAGAAATTATTAATGATTTCACCACCAAAAAACAAACAAACAAACAAAATACCCCAAAATACCAAAAACACAAACCAGCACCTAATCTGCCAATTCATAGCATGAAAGGAAAACAAAAATCAGGAAAAAAAATATCAAGAAAAAAAAGGGAAATAGTGCAAGGTAGAAACACTATTATACTTCTGCTTAATTTTTCTACTACCTTCACCTCAGACTGCATTATTTTCTAGGGTACTACCTTCAGCTTAGGCAGCTTTCTTTTTTTTCTGGGGAAGCATGATCAAGGTAAGATGAAAAGGAGTTTAGAAACAGACTAGTAAAGGTGGCATGATCATGATCCCTAGCCTGCCTTCATTTATTTATTTGTTTGTTTGCTTGTTTTCCCCAATTATTTTTTTATTTATTCTCCTTCTAGACACTCTGCCCAAGAAATCTCAGAAGGATGAATTTTCTTACTGACTGAGAAGGGGAATAAAACAAACAAAAAGAAATCCCTTAGATACTCCATGTGTGTTGACCTTTTTAAGGAAAAAAATCCACTTACTGTGTTTTAAGCACCAGCTCTGAAGCTCTGGGATTAATTAGATCGTCCATATGTCTGATTACAGTAAACATTATGCAAAACTTTTATAAAAAGCAAGGTCGCTGTGATTACCTATGTGTAGTCTCATCCAGGAAGTCCATTGTCTAGAGAAACTCATTGCTGCAAATGCATGATTTTCTCTCTTTTCTTTTTCCTCAAAAATACAAATTGAAGAGCAATATAAATATTCCACAGAGTGGTACTTACTAAGTCATAAATTTTCAATCATCAGTCAAGAACAGTTTAAAAAGAAAAATTTGTTCTGCATTGTCAGAGAATAACTACTTTAAAAAAAATAAAACCAAAGACTGTATAAATGAATGTTTAACATATCTTTTTGCCTTCAGATGTATTCTAAAGGTTAAAAAGCAATTAAAATTGTAAAATAAGTAGGCTAGCTGCTCATTTCATTTATTTTATCTTTCTCTATCCTCCTTTGAATACTTTCTTCTTTAAATTGTATTTTCCAGATATTGCTGTATTTCATTTGTACTTTTTCTTTTTCTAATATTGTCATTGTAAATATCCCCTTAAAGTACCTCTCAAGTGTCTGCCAAATGTCACTATTTCTCTACACTGACAGAATGATGTTAATTAGCTTTCCTTTTTAAATGGTTTCAAAATTCAGCTTCCTTAATTAAGAATATATTTTAAAGAAAGCAGAGATTACAAAGAGCATGTTGCCATTTTCTACTTTTGCTTTTCTAGACTGCAGTGCAAATGTGTCTTGAAAGAAATGTCTATCACTGTAAATGAAATATTTCTCTGATACTTGCATTTCATATATGAAGGTTTTAGTTCCATTAAATCCTAGTGTGGAACTATTTCTTCAGTAGTAATAGGTGGATCTTTTCTTTTTTAAAAATGCCACATAAAGTGAGATACCATCAGTCTATAGTTGCCATTTTACAACTGAGGGGTGGGCATCGATGTGTAGAAAGGGGGACATACAAAAGTTTAATGAAGAATGTACATTGTTCTAAATTTGTGAAGGAAATACATGAGATAGGTAAACCAGAGAATTCAGATAAGCTAAAGCAGGGACATCATTTAAAAAATAAGTGATAAACTGCAGAGGTAAGGATACTCCTGCGGTGCTGAATGTAATCAGAATTGTCAGAGTTTGAACTGTGCCTGATTATTGCCTTGCATCCAATTTTCCAGCAATAACACACAATACAAAGCTGTCTCTAATTCTAGTGTATGTTGAAGACTGTAAGCGCAAAGATGTCATATATTGGAAAGAATTCAAAATGCTTGAAACTGGAAGAACGAAATAACTGTAGGAGGTGATCAGTCGCTCAGGTGAAGGAGAACAGCTGTGGTTTCAGTAGCTGTTCTCTTGGTTATTTCAGTATGAATGTGTTGGTAACTAATCTAAATAAATAAATGAAATGTGAGATCAAGGACATTATTTTCTTTTATTCCTTTTTTTCAAGTGCATTCTTGTCCCTTCTTTTCCTTTCAAAGCCTTAAATAATGCTGCAGAATTTGCATATTATATGCTTAGCCTTTTAATTTTCCTTATAATTTCTTTGATTGCTTTTTAGGGTGCTTTCACTTATTTCCAAAGAGCTGTAGTTTGTTCACTAGAGTATTCTTTTTTCAAATTCCTCTTCCCTTTGCAGTACTCCATCAATTCCTTTTTCTTTCCTTATTATTGTTCCATATGTTAACAAGACTTAACAAAATGAAAAATATATCTTCATAGGATAAAGATATATTTTTGATAGTATCTTTCTGAAAGGAAGAAAAGTTCTTCAGATAAAGTCTGTTAAGTACTCATAATGTGATGATATAGGTGATTGTGATTTTATCTAGGCAAAAGATCTCTGCTGAAGGTAGCTTTCAGACAATTATATTGGTTAAAAAAAATAGGTAAAAACTGATGAAGTCATTAAATTTTCAAAAGTTACAAATTATCCTGCAAAGCTTCAGTGACTGCAAATTAGCCTTTGCTATAGCCCTCTGCTAACAATCTATAGATCATTTTATTATTCATGAATTTTAGTAATTTCAGGACACCACAGGTCATCTTACGCTCATTTATTTGCTAAACACCTTGTGCCGGTATGCCCGTGCTGAAAAATTGCTACTATTTACTTCCCATGAGACACACAAGCAACAAAGTGGTATATTTGGCCCCAGACATCCACTATGCCAGGCAGCATATATATCTTGCTGTCAGGGAAATAAATGAGCCCTTAAATTGGCTGCAAAGCTTTAAGAACTGAAATTTATATGTCTAGTTATCAAACAGAAAGTTCAGAACACCTGCCAATATGAAGCATAATTGTGACAAAGTGGTACATTTTACCTTTAACTTTTCAGCGTTAACACCACAACTTCATTACAAGAATCTCATCCTTCCTACCCCTCCTTTCTCCCTTCCTCCAGATCAGCTCCCCACTGGAAAAACACTCACTACATTTATTTTCAAACAATAATTTGAGCAACCTTAGATTGCAAACAAAAAAAAATGTGAGCAATCACTGATACATTGGGTCATCTGTCAGCAGATAACAAAAAAAAGTACTGAACATGCTACAAATGCTAGAATTTTCTATGAGAAAACCTGCAAACTTTCACAGATAACCACAGAAGGCTAGCTGTATTTAAATGTTTCATCTTCATAACCTTCTTGAAAGGCTTTCCAGAGAATATATACAACCATGAGAAAGAAGCTTTTGTGTTCTTAGTTTTGTTTTACCTTAAAAAAATCCAATTACCTCTATCTTCTTTCGTTGACTAACTTCACTATTCTTCCTTCTGGGTCCCAGAGCAGTCCTAACTGCAATGCAAGCTTTTACTGCCACAAATCCAGCAATCGCTAAACTCTTTATCTAAATGTCCCATAAAGTGGAAAAAACAACAAAAACCCCACTCTTCTCTTAACCCCCTTTAAACTGTGTGCTACGTGCACTGTAGATAACTGAATATTTTTCCTTTTGTGCTTGTATATCTCTGTGTTACCAACCACTAACAGCTGTAAGAAAAAGAACAATATTTAAAGTGATTGTTTTCTTCTTAGCTATCAAGGAAGAGAATATCCAGGCTAAAATTCAATTCTACATTAAAAACAAAATAAAAATATGGAGAGCTTAAAAATTATTAAAGCTCTTGACCAGCTGCACCTTTCTGGTCAATGAAGGGAATATGAGCAATCTGAGAAATAAATGTGTGGCACTTAATTCCCTTTATTATTTTGACCATGCTATTTACCTTTTTTCCAGCTCCTAGACACTATCTATTCAGGAAATTTGATTGTTATGATAAGTTGTCCCATTAACCAGGATTTAAGTCAGTGTATTGGTGAAAACATCTGGTTTTCTGACCTCTCAGCACCTCTGTGTGTCTTCTGTGTGCATTTCTGTGGGACATGCTCAGCTTCACTGCTGGTTGAACCTGCAGAGGGGACAGCAGCTGCTGCGTCCCTCAGGCTGGGCAGAAACCCTGGGTCCCTGGGCACCAGGATGGGCTCCAGTGGCCAGACAGGAGGAATCCCCAGGCCTGGAGGTGCTGGAGGTGATGGCTGCTTAGAACAACTCTTAACATTATTCTATTACTGTGTTATATGAGAACTTCCCCAAACTAACAATTTTTTTCTCACACTGCCCGACAAAGTTATGAAAGCATTATGCTTATGCAGACACAGACCACAGTGATTAAAAGCAATATTATCAGTGACTATTTTCTTTAAATTCCTTCACTCTAAAAAAATAATTATAAAAATGCAAACCCAGCTTAAATCACTTTCAGTGGGTTTGAATCGCATTATAATGTTGTAGTTAATAAAGCTAGAGCCTCTCTAGGGCAGGTGAGGCACTTAGTGCACGGTAAATAAGGAATAAAAAAAATGAGGGATGAAAATTTGTTAAATATTTTTTAAAATTTGGCTTGTGTGTGGTTAACATGTACCGTGCCACAGAGGTCACAGCTCACTGCCTGAGGTGAGCTAACTAAGCAGAAACCACAAGGAGAGATTGTTCCCACAGAAATAGACAAGAAAGCTGAAGGGCATTGGCAGTGAATAAGATTGAGAAATTTGTGTCATAGTTTAACCATCACTTCAAGCTTTTTTTTTTTTTTAAAAAAAAAAAGAGATTGGCTACATGTTGCAGGGTATGAGGACAACCTTATTCTGTGACACTTTAATTGGCTGTGAATATCCAAACACGGTGGTTCCTATTTCCAGGCTGCTTTTGTCACACAATGGGCACAGGAACATCTTCTGCAGACTTTTTACATGTATGCACATTTTCATTCTTTGTCATGCATATTTTTTAGATGTTATAAGGAGGTTATAGATGAGAAAACACAAGTATCTGGATACTCCATTTGGCTCAGTTTTTCTCATCCCAAAGTTGACATTTAGTTTTTTACTGTTTATAAAACTAGCATAAGATGATTGACTTTGGAGGCATTTAAGACTAGATGAGATAAATTGCATCAATAAGTTTTATTATTAATTTACCAGTAATATCAGGGCAAAATACATCCACAACTTTCTGAGGCAACTTAAATGTTTTTTAGCTTTACAGTTGTTTTCACAGAGAAGACATACTAGCTGAACAGCCTGTCTGTGTCAGCAGGTAGGCTATTGGTTTAAAAAATGCCAGTAAAATCAGGATGTCTTAAATGCCTGTTATGAATCAGTACTTCAAAGCTATTTTGTATTTTAATTAATTAAGTATTCATGTACCACTTAAAAGAGGCTTTTTTTTTGATATAACAATAAACTAAATGTTCTTTATAAGAGGAATTCTTATATAAACTTTTGCATTAGCAGCCTCAGAACTACTCTCACATATCATCTAGTTTGCTTACTGATGTCATCACATTTGCTTATAATACAGAACATTCTCTGCTTTTCAGTGGCTTAAGACAGCAAATGCTTACATGGCAGTGACTTCATGTGGGCATAAACAGAAACTCTGGACAATGACTTAGCCTAACAGACAGTATTATGCATTTTTTCTGCTTATACTCTATTTTTCCCAGATATCTGTAGTTGGGATATTTGGGATTTTCAAGAGGGAACATGGGTAGATATATAGACAAAAGCTACACCAAATTCAAATTCTGCCTGTTCCAGGTTGGCTATATTTTTTTATGTAGAAAATGTTATACAGAAAGCCATATCTTCACTGTGACCAGATATTTGTTTGGTTTATGACAGCATAGTAGACCTTGGAAAGTAGCAACTGCGTATAGATTCATATGTATTCTTATGTTCTAAATACACTTGCTTTCTGAATTTCACAGCCTTGTATAAGTTAAAAGTGAATTATAATGTGATATTTTTAGCTAAAGATCTTTATCAGACATTCTATTACTGTGCTTAATAAAACTCCCCTGAATAAATTTGCATTCTGGAAAGTTTCTGGACTAGTCTTATTTGACCTCATATCTCCTGGAAAAATTGCTAGTTAGTGGTTATACACGAGGAACTCATGAAGTCATAGTATAAAAGAAATAGAGACAACCAGCTAGGTCTTCAGGTCCAATTTCAAATTATTGTCCATACATGAAAAAAAGGGATGAGTTACTTCAAAATTCTGTGTTAACAGCCTTTTTAGGTCTGCAATGAAAGACCAAAAGCCACACATAGAAAGAGCCATGGCTATAGTGTAATAGATCAAGAGCATTGAAAGGGTCAAGCCTCAGAAAGTTTATTTGTTAATCAACTAAAACTCCAAGAGGATCCCGAAATAATGGCAAGTTCATGGACCCTGCTAAACTGATTTATAGTCAGACTTACTTGCTGGCTAAAAACTTTCCCATCACCTTAGTAGTGGAGTTGTCAACAGCACAAAACAGTCAAAGGAGAATCAGTGCACACTGTTATGGTTATCCTATGGTTCATCAATCATGGTACATGATAAAATATATCTCAGGAGAGAGAAGCCTATCTAAATGTGACTAATCTCTAATGCTTTTGAGAAAAATACACTAGAATCATTTACATTCAATCATTCTTATGGTTTCTAAAGTTCATTATTCAGATACTGCTGGAGAATTTCCAAAACACTCCATTCTTAGAAGGATCTGAAAGGTTAGTATGTGGTGAAATTTTGCCTAACATCTTCAGAGTTCATTCTATTGTGAATTCAGCCAGAAACTGTTTAATAATAAGCTAACAGTTTCCAGAGGAATTGGACATCTGAGTACTAGACTTTTGCCAGGTTGTCAAAGATAATCACCGTAACTTGTAAATTCTATTAAAACAGTGTTTCAAACTACACCACTTAAAGCCAAGACTAAGAAAAGGTAAGAGACATCAAACATTCATCTGGATAAGGGTGTTTCTGAGAATTTCTGACATTATTCCTAGATTTTATCTGGTCCAGTACAAAATAAAATTGCATGACTGATTTAGAGCCATACTGCCTAATATAGGCAGTCTGTGCTTAACATAACCATAAAATACTTATTACCATCCCTGAAGGTATTTAAAAGATGTGTGGATGTGGCACTTGGAGTTATGGTTTAATGGTGAACTTGGCAGTGCTAGATTACTGGTTGGACTTGATGATCTTAAAGGTCTTTGCCAAACTAAATAATTCTGTGGTTTTATGACTAGGTGTTTCAGTGCTGAGATGAGGTAGTTTATTTGGTCAAAGGTGGGTTTAGTCTTACATCTAAAAACACTCCATAGGATATGTAGTTCTTTTTTGGCTATCAGAATATCTGTAAAACCGATATGAAAAGATCTAAACAGTCTCCAAATTAAAAAAAGAAAAAGTTTTAAAAAATACTGTCTGAAACCAACAGAGAGAAACCACCAAACAATCAGGTTCCAACACTGAGCAACTTAAGCTCATCTAATGCAAAACAAACAAAGAAATGAGAAACCTCTTCAACACATTGTACCACAGAGAGCAAAACTATGATCATATGAAAAATTTTGCCAGTAAATACCTCCTAGGGGTTATATTTCGCTCCTTAAATTTATCATATCAACAGATGACTCAAATTTTTTAGAACAATGCTATACAAAAAAAAAAAAAAAAAAAAACCCAACAAA